>JBCEWC010011217.1:0-16909 GCA_038996855.1 Solanum aculeatissimum | reverse complement strand
CAAGCTTTCATCAATGGAGGTCAAGAGGATTGAGAGAATTTTGGTGAGGCTTGAGGAGTGATAGAATGAATTAGAGGAGATTAGGGTTTGATTTAGGGGAATTAGAAGACCTTAGAAAGGCTAAAAGGGGCATAGGATTAAACTAAATTACGAATTAACCATTAATGAAATGAACTAGATCACAGAAGACAGGGCCTCACGGAGGCCATCCAGTGGCCGTGAACTGGCTAACAGACTGTAGGCCTGTCCGTGAGACCACACTTGGTCTAGACTTTGGCTTGAACTCTCGGGGAACTTTTTGGACCAACTCACGAGGGGCCTCACGGACCATGTAGCTGCACACGGACCGTGTACTAGTCCATCGAGCATCACTTGGTCCGGAGTCCAGTCCCGAGCCTTGGCTAACTCTCTGGATCACTTCACGGGACCCCTCACGGACCGTGAAGTGGTCCGTGGAGTTACACTTGGTCCGGGGGCTTGGTCCCAACCCCAAGGAACCCACTGGAACAACCCACGAGACCACCACAGACCGTCAACCACCAGACTGTTCGTGGTCCCTAAGGCTCCACTCCGACACTTTTTTCTAGCATACTTCCGAATACGGGAAGTCTCACAGTAAGGGTTATAACATCCACATCCAAACTCCAAATCGAGTGAAATTAGTTGTGTTGTGAAGATGACTCAAACAGCTTTGATTTGATATATAATAGCCTACACAGTTCATCTTGTACCAAAGGATATGGATATTCAAAGTCAGTGCTTCCTAAACGGCCTTACAACCTTTCACCAAAACAATTCCTTTGAATCCGGCCACTTAAATACAACTCATGACTACCAAAATTCAACTAAGATGAATCCAACATTAACCTTGACCAACCATTATGAAGTTCAAAAAATTTCGGGTCGTTACATTTATCAATCATAAGTTCTTTCTCATGAATTCCTTATCTTTTTGTGGGGCTTTTACGTTGAACATGCTAGGCTAATCCCACAACTAGGATTGTGGGAACCATGATAACTCAATAAGATAGGCAAATTTGGGGGCAAATCTCAAGATTAATTATCGTACACATTGTAGAGTTCTTCACTTTAATTTATTCCTTAATGAGTTGATGCACTAGGGTACGTCTATATTTGTTGCATGCCCGTGAGAGATGGAGTGATTAGAAAAAGGGCTCTACAACATAAATTCAAGGTTGTTAACCTAGTCTAAGTGCTTGAGATCGGAAGGTGAAAGCATTCTGGGGTCCATAGCAAGGATTAGAGAGTACACGTTTTGAGACTGAAAGGTGATGAACAAAATGCATCTAAGAAGAACCAAAAGGTGAATTAGTTGTTACCTAACTTGTTTGATTCTGTATACACAATTATGAATGGATTCATTCCTCAGATTTGGCTATTAAGTTGGGTATCATGGGGAACGCAATCCTAGCTTCCATATTAATTGTTTGCAACATAGTAGTTACTGAAACTTTGTCTTTAGTTTATCTTACGAAATTAATTTACAATCATAAACCCCCCATTTACTTCATGCACATTTATTTTGGGAATAGGTATTACACCAGATAGATATATTCTCATGCATTCCCTATGTAATCGACCTCAACTCTTGTTGGATTCTATATTTGATGAACGACCATTTTACTCTTCATTTGGAGTGTAAATTTAGGCGTATCAGATCTTCATACCTGATCCACTACTAAAGAATCCCCTGCAGGGGTAGAAATACATAACGACACCTCTAGTAACTCTGAATCAATAGCCAAACAGGGAGCAAAGATACAAATACATAAGAGAAAGTGGAACCTGGATCAAATAAGGCTAAAGTATCCTGTTGACATAATAGAATGGTACCTGTGATCACATCGTCCGACACCTTAGCCTCGAACCTAGCTAGGGCAGTATAAAAGTGGCTCTATCAGCCTTTCCCTTGGTCGTCTACCCTAATATAGATCCTGCCTCCTCGAGGACCTCTCGAGTACCCTACTGACCACCATCATGTCCTTGTCCTTTTCCCTCGTTTCTAAGTGGAAGTGGTATCACTGCCAAAGGTCTAGCTTGGATGGGGCAATCTCTGGACCAGTGGTCTAGGGAACCACAATCATAACAACTTGGACCCAAATTCCCTAAATTATCTTGTCCACGGGGTAAAGAGAGTGAACCCAGTCACCTCGAGCTCTAACCTATGCTAGAACCCCTTCATGGGGCAGACTACACTCAACTGCTGGCAAAGTTGCCCGAACAAGTGGACTAGGCTAACCCTGATGATACCTATCATGTTGAAACCTTTGGCGAGGTCTATCATATCTATCCTAGCCCCTAGACTAGGACCCACTAAAGCTACCCAGGTCTTTGGCCTTCTTATCTCTGATCCCTTAGACCTCACGATGAATAAGCTTTATAGTACAGGCGTGATCCACAACATTAAGAAAAGAGTAGCTTGCAGAAGTTAAGTGCTTCATCCCCAACTCAACTGGAATCTTAACCCATGCACAAAATATCTCACTCTCTTTCTCGGTGGGTAGAATCATGGTAGCATGTAGAGAGAGTTGGTGGAATCGGGTCTCATACTCTACAATTGTCATTTGATCTTGCTCTAGCAGTGTGAACTAATCCCGAAGTCGATCCCTAATGCTCTTGAGAATGTACCTGGCCAAGAAGGCTTTCAAAAATTGAGCCCAAGTCAAAAGTGGTGACCCAGTTGGCCTAGTCTATCAATAGGAGCGTCACTACTGTCTAGTGGGCCCTCTGAATTGGTGAGAAGTGAAGCCATCTCCTCTGGACTCCACAAGGCCTAAAGACTAGAGCTAATCCTGATACATGGTCAGAAACTCTAAGGTATCCTATCTTACGGCTCTAGTAAATGTCTAGGATGACAGCCTCTAAAATACCCCCAGTATCTTTTACTCCTGCAGAGATATAGCGACCTCTAAAGCTACTGGTTTGGGTGCAACATGTGGTGGGGATGGCTAAACCTCAAGTACTAGCAACGTAGGAGGATCCTGAGCTACTGGAATGTCAGGAGTTGGGGCCAGGGCTTGTTGTATAACCTTAATAGCCATAAGTAAGTAAGCAATTGTTGCCTGCAAAGATGGAGTCATAGATAGTGTCATTGGGGGTTGTGTTACTGGTGGTGTTGGTGCTATAACCTACGGTCAACCTCTAGGGGTCGTAACCCCTTGAATGAGTGAGACAAGTAAGTTTTCATGAAACAATAAGACATATAGTGCATGAAAGGATACAACATAGAGAATAGTTCCTAAAAGGGATTTTATAGCTTCCTAAGGATAGGCAACGAATGTCTCTACACCAATCCATGGGACTCTACTATATGCTAGCTCTATACAAGTGAGACCAATGAACCTGGGGCTCTGATACCAACTTATCACGACCTGATTTCTCAGGTCATGATGGAACCTACAATAACTTATTGATAGGTAAGCCAACTCGTAACCCAAAACTATAAGTAATGGGTATAAGGGGGAAAACTAAACAAATCAATCAAATAAGAGACAACACAAATACATAAAGCGGGGTCTAACTAAATATATACAGAAAGATCTCTCCCAGAACCTAGAAGTCACAAGTACAGAGCTACTACAACAAAATAAAGAGTACAAATTCCAATAGTGAAACACAAATATCTATAAGATCTAGCTAGTCTCAAAATATATAAAAAGACAAGCCACTAAGTTGAAGGAGATGGAATGATCCAGAAACGTCGAATGCTCACTCTGGTCTCTGATATGGGTTGCTACAAGCTCGATCAATCAACACTGGTGATTGGTACTCGGACATGCATCATGAAAGTAGATGCAGAGTGTAGTATGAGTACCAGGACATACTCAATAGACATTGTAGGCCGACCGAGCAAGATAGGAAAAAATAATATGAAAGAGGAGAATAAAACATAAATAGGAGTCGAAATATACATTTTATGGAAAAGGGCTAACACTAATGGAAAATTTGCTAAAACTAACTAAGAATACTATACTAGCTATACCTGAACAGGTCGCCGTAAGCTCCAGCAGGACACACGTGCGCAATTTAAAGTAACACTTGAGAAAACCCCTATAGGCCCATCAAGTACATATAATTTCTATCCAATAGAGAGTAAAAGTTAGGGTTCTCCACAAGTGAATGTCCTAGGGACAAGTTTGGGACTTTAACCTGAACCTATCCTGTTTATCCGATAATAAAGGGAGGAACTCGAACGCACCAATGGCCAATCTCAACAACATGGGGAAATACCTCGGTACTCTGACATATGTATCTCAATGCATTAATGATCACGAGCCCCAGGCTCAAAGGATAATTGACATGGGGTGGGACTCGAACCCACTAATGGTCAATCTCAACAACATGGGGCAGCACCCCGATACTTCGACATATGTATCTCAATGTATTAATGATTACAGAGCCCTAGGCTCAAAAGATAATTGACAAAGGGTGGGGCTTGAACCTACCAATGGCCAATCTTAACAACATGGGGTAGCACCCTGGTACTCTGACATATGTATCTTAATGATCACGGAGCCCTAGGCTCAGAAGATAATAGAAAAGGGGTGGGACTCGAACCCACAATATGCAATAGTGGGGCTGGGGCCCAATATCAACGGTGTACTGTCAAAGTATGGATTCGAACCCTCAAATGAGTGCCTAATCAGGGTGTTGATCAACTTTTCATACTCCTCGATATATAGACTTATCAAATCTTTCTTTACAACAACCATAACAAAGTCAAGATCTCAACGGTACCAATCCAACGTAGATACTTCCATAGATTTCTAACTCATAGTCATACCAGGCTATTTTCAAGGTAGAAACAATGTCAACATAGGTACCGAATCACCATCAGAGTTCACAACCACCAAACACAGGACATTATATATAAGGTATTTCATAAAAGCTTAGTAGACTTTAGTCTGGTATGCCATGCTACAAGGATCTAAGCCCTCCAGAGCGAAGCCGAGGAATTCTGAAGCAAGTTATCCTCCTAAACTAAGGTCAATATCAATTATAGTACCAATAGTATGAAACCAAAGCTAAAATAATAGAATGAATGAGTCATAACCAAGAACATGTTTTCAACTACTCAAAAATCTAAAATAAGACCTCGAATATAGATTCTAGCCTAAGGCATGAAAATATACTACCCAAGCGTATTATTCCAACTAATTGAATATGAATTTACACATTCTAGCTCAATCTAAAGAAAGAGCAATCGCAGCCTACCTGAAAGCATAACACGTGTGCTCCAAGTCACGCATCCAAAGCTTTTCCTTTTCTAACAACTTTTGAATGATGTCACACTGTCAAAAATAGAATAATGTCATTACAGTTATTTTGACACTACTTTTGCAATTTTTGAAGATGGACCAATTACGGGGTCCAAAACAGAAAATATGGGACCCACATCTGAAATTTTGAAATTAGCCATTAAAATAGGTCCAAAATAGCAACCTAAATATACATAGTCAACTAATACAAAATTCGGGGCACGAGAGCAACTAGGGACAAGCATGCAATTGAAATTCAGAAATTTAAGCTAAGAACCCAACCCAGACAGTAGATAAATCAATAATGTCACCAAAAATGAAGCAGCAACAGCTAAAACTAATAAACTCACGATGACCCCCATGAAATTCTACCCAAAATCACATCTAGAATCGCTAAAAATGGACTTAAATTGCTCAAGTTACAAGCTCCCAAAATTCACTACAAGATAACTCTAAAACTTCACTATGACAATAGCTATTTACAAAGAAATTGCATAAACGAAGCGTCAAAAATCGAAACTAACAACACCACGACATTCCTTGCAGAAAACCCTACAATTTAGCATCTAAAATTGCTAAAATCGGACTTGAAATGACCAAATTACAAGCATCCAAAGTTTGCTAAAATTTTACTCCAAAAATTGAAAGGGACGGCAATTAAAACATAATTTTTACCTCAAATGAAACTTCCTACGCAAAATTTGAGTTCATCAATGGATTTCCCACAAAATGTCCTTGAACTTGGACTCCTAAATCATCAAATTCCGCCTTAAAATACTCAAGATATGACCTTGTAAAATTTTGTATATATGCTGAAAATAAAAATGTTGTCTTTATATAGAAGTGGAGGTACACCAGATACGGTCCACCAGCAAATCATTTTTATTTTAAAGTCTCTGATAGAGTGCTCAGAGATTATTCAGAACCTCGTGCGTACAAATGAACTATGTTACCCTACTAAATTCGACATTCCAGACTCAATAGCGTAGTCGAAATTTCAATACGAGGTCGTTGCGACTAAATTTGGATCCCACTCTTACTATCATTTTTAACCAATTTCTACTGAAAGGCTCGAAATAAGTTCGGAAGCCTCGGGAATCGAGTGAAGGGTCATTCTAGACCAAAATTAACATTTCAAAACTAACTGCGCTATCAAAATTTTTATTCGGGAGCATTTTCCAAGAATATTGACCAAAGTCAGCTGTTGGCCAATATTAAAGGCTAAATTACAAAATTTGATACAAACTCATATCGAAGGTCTCGGTTCTTGAGCCGACCAAGCTTCTAGTCTAATTTCGCTATTTTGGAGCCGATGAAACTGTAAAAATTTTATTCTGAGGTCGTTTACCCACGTTGTGCACAGAAGTCAACTTTTTAAGGTATAAGACCTTCCAAAACATGAAAAACTGTACAACTCCCAAATGAACAACCAAACCACGGAGCTACCGGTGCCAGCAAGTCATAAATGACCTTGGATTGCTATAGGAATGCTCTAACAAAAAAAATGACATAGTATAAGTAAAATGACTCTGGGGTCATTATACTAGTATATGTTTCTACGCTTTGTGCGGATATTTTTAAATGTCATACTTTTAAATTAGAAAAAGTCAATCAAAATCTCGAACGTTCTAATGAATAATTCAATAAGTTTGATTTTAATGTTGTTTGAAGTATTATCATTACTTTTGAAGATTCGAAACAATATATGCATGATTATTTATAAAACAAATTCAAATAACTAATAAATTTAAATTCTTATGCTTAGCCCTTCTCTCTCTTTTGCTTGTACAATTGAAGTAATAATTAACCAAATATATTTTACATTGATCACAATATTAATTTATTAAAATTTCACAACATCTCATTATCGCAATATAAATTAAGGCTTCCTAAGGAATCAAATGACACTATTTATTGAATTTAAAAATAAAAAAAATGATCAACATAAAAACTATACTACTAAACTAACAGAAAGAAAGGTTAAAAATAACTATGCCAAAAAATACTTAATAGACAAATGAATAATGTTTTTAATTTTAGTAAGTATAACTTTAAAAAATATAAATATTTATTTGTAAAGTATCAAATGAATAAAGATAACTTTACCTTTGACCATATAATTTATAGATGCTAATTTTACAAAATAATTACTATGATAAAGTTTAACGAAAAAAAAATATTCTAACTCTTACTTTTCATCAATCTAAGAAAAATTATTTTTTGAAGACCGAAAAGTATCTGAAAAAAGAGTCATTCGAATATTCTTACCATTACTATAATTTAACAAAACATACAAAAACTTTTATATCAAAAAAATTATAAAATGTTTTTTTTAAAAGACCTACAAGCATATATCATTAGAATATAGAAGTGGGAAGTTAATGTATAGTTAGATATTTTTTTTCTCATTACCTTTTAATATACAAATTAATTTAAATAAAGATTTTTAATTAATTTTAAATTTTTGGCAGGTGTAAATATGAATTTAAAGATAAAGAATATATAGAGGATAAAACATTTTCTTGCTTGATAATTATTTATATGTATTGAAATCTAAATAAAGTGTATAATTATCTATATAAATTGAGTAAAAATAGTCAATTTTTACTTACAGAAAAATTTGCCAATTTATTTAATGAAATTGATTCCACAACACTCCTTACAATTCCATATTGTGGTTCATCTTCTTACTCACAATTTAAAAAATAATTGCAACTGTGCATATAATCATCAATTGCATGCAAATAAATTTAATATAAAATCTTAGAAACAAAGCAATACTTTTTAAAAAGAAGTGAAATATCAAATATCTATATCTATATATTACTATAAAAGTATGAACTTCATAATTTTCAATGTCAAATTACTATTTGACTTCAGCTTTGTCCAATTCAATGTCTATTTCTGCCAATCATTGCACCTACAATTTCTTCGAACGAACGGTTGCAATCCTTCTCTGTACCTTTCTATATAACAATGAACTGCGCTATTCTTCCTCATGAAATATCTATCATCTATGCTTTTTAAAACAGGTATTAGCACTTGCTACATACTTTTCCCAAACGTTTAATTCAACCGCACTTCCTTTTCCACGCGTGCCAAACATTCACTCCTGCATTCTCCTTCCCCATGTTCGCCTTTTCTACTTTCTATGTAGATTACATATTGACTTACAGTTGGGATTACCTTCTGCGACCAAGCGATTTGTAAGTCCTTATCATAATCCATTACTTCACTTCTCCATCTGGACAACTCCTTTAGTAGCTCTTTTGGCATGTTTTCGCAGTTAAATGTGACAATATAGGAAATCAATTTGGTCTGATGTTGAAATTTTACACTTGCCATAAACTATCTCTTAGAGTTGGGAATAATTAAACTGGTAATTGCCTTAGTCCCTTTTATGGACCCTTACATATTTAGCATAGCTGCGTTTACCTTGCTTAGTTGACAAAAGTTCATGTTGATATGAGTGTTGGTACATCTGGGCTTTCGTCAGAAATTGTTTGTAGCATCTCCACCAACTCGTGTGTACATGTTATTATCCCCCACAATGATCAACATATGTCACTCTAGATGATGTAGTTGTCCTACCATTTATAAAACAGTTCATGTATAGTTGTACAGTTTCATAATTGGATGGGACGCAGGAATTTGGGTTGGCATTGTGCAACAATAATGAGGCATTAGCGGAGAAATATCGAAAGTAATCGTGGAGGTTCAACATCTCAATTAAAGAGATGACTGAAAATAAATAGAGATGCTTGTATTGCTAAACATGAAATAGGTATACAGAATATTCATAAACCTAACAGCCTCCCGTTTTGCCTGAATTCCATAGGCTGTTAACTTGTGCCACGCTTTCACCTAATAGCTAATCACTACCATTTTACTGCTTCATCTTCCTTCCACCAAAATAAAAAAATAACACCACCACTTGTCGTGATAAGAAAATATACTTTCGCTTCTTTTCTGTAAACCTGTTAGCAAAGTAATTTAGCAATTGTCAGTTACATTTGGCATCTCACCTCCATACGTGTCTGTTCTTATCCAGGTCAGCCGACATGGCCATAGAAATTGAACTTGCAAAATAAAGTATCCCGATAAATGCAATTCCAAGAAACTCTGTTGATTAGGTGGTGCGCGTCTTAGTCATACGACGCTCAATAACACCTTACAAGAATTCAAGGCATCAAGGGACTTACAAACAATCATATTAGTTGATGAAGAGGTACCACCTTTTACACTTACAATGATGTTACTTTTCAACGTTTTATTATTTCGATGCTAATTCCGCCATCCATTGCTCAATATTAGGGAACAAAGATTCAAGCAACACTATTTAATAAGCATATTGAAACATGGAATAACTCCTTGAAGCCAAATAAGAGTTACTACATTCTTAATGGTCGCTTGGATTGTGTGAACCCCAACTACTCCTCCGTACATAAAGAGGTTGAATTGGCCTATACAGACAATACGATCATAAAGGAGTGTGCCCATGAAGTTTCCCCATACAAATTCCATGATGGCTTTAGGTACTCACTTTTATTGCTTGTTTTTCCCCCTGCTTATTCACTCACAAACGCAGTGCCCATTCACCTCTGTCTTCCTCTCACCGTCTTCGACTTTTCCCTGCAATATTCTTCTCCTCTAGATTTAACATGACTTACTCCTCAAGAAGTTAGAAAATTATAAAATAGTTAATAAATTTACTATGAATTTTCTGCTAAATAGATGGATTTTAGTTTTCAAATTGTGTGTTTGAAATTTTGACCAAAAAATAGTTGAATGTCATTTTCTCATAATCTCTATTATAATTGTTCCTAATTTGATTTCGCGATATTGAAATATGTTTAAGAATTTAACTTCAATTCTGTAACGGCTGTCCACTTCTTTGTTTTTCAATCTTTGAATGGATATTAACATTCTGAAAGTTTGTTCATTATGTGCAGTTTGGTAATTTGTATTTGTTCATCTATTTGTGTATGTTCTTCTCTATATTATGCAACTGGATCCTCATTTTTGCACTTTGAGTTCTCACGTTTTATATCTAAGAGTTTAATGCACTGTGGGAGCAACTTTTCAAAAATATATAATTAAAGCGAATTTGATCCAATGATTTCTCCTGTGAATACGATTGATTTGTTGTTGATTATGTTATGTTTTTACAATAAAACTTCTGCTTCTAATGACTCGAATTGTAAGCCCGAATAATAAACAAACTTAATTTTTCCTTTTCTTAGCCCAAACTAACAAATTAACAAGCTTAACAATAAGGGAAGAAGGACATAGTAAGGAGGACAGGGATAATTTAACTTGGGGGTCAGTATATTCCCTTATTTGGTAAATCTAGAAGTATATGAAAGAAATAGCTTGAAAGACAACAAAAGTGAAAAGTTTTACTTTCTAATTCCTGTCTAATCTCCAAAGAATTAAAAATGTTGATCCGAAGGGGTTGCACACCTTCCACTACTGCTCCAGCAATGATCCCATCTAATTTCATTTCAACTATAATATGTATGCCAAGGCACAACAGCAGTTTCTTATCCCCCTCTGGAGTCAGGATCAACCCTTGGATGGTATTTGATTCCGCCTTTCATAGGCCCTCGAGCATTGTCGTGTTGAACCTTGAATCCAACAAAAGATGCCAATGGGCCATCATCCTTCGGTATAGTACACTCTACCTTAATTTCTTTGAAGGGGATTAGCAACCTTTGTTCCAACTTTGAGTCTAACCCAAGAAGCCTAGTTGCCTACCCTATTATTTGTTATTGAAGTGTACCCCTTGGAAAATCAATACGCAAATAGGAAAGATATGTAATACCTCCAACATCAAACTTATTATTAGTAAGTTCTTCAACGTAAGTAGAGAGTTCAACTATTGCCTACATTTCAAATTTCATTATGTTGATGTGGTTGCTAAAATCTCTGTTTTCCAAAGAATAACGACAAAGAATCATTGTCGTAAATTTGAGCTTCACCATTATTTATAAACTCATTAACCATAAATGACCGTGACAGACATGTTCACGAGAGTCGGTGTAATGGTATAGCATAAAAAAGAAATATCGATGACAATGTGACATTGAACTAAAACTACACTAAAAATTAATTACAGGTAATGTGCAGGTTCTTATTCCACCAGTCCATCCAAATTAAGCGCAACGTGGACTTAGTCACCTTTATCCGAAGGAAGCTGCATATTATTGCATAGTGGATGCAAAGTAAAACAAATCAAAAATACTAAAACATAAAACTATAAAGTGTTTTAAAAACTTATATTTGGTAATCATTATGATTCGATACAACTGAACATTTAGATTTGCAAGCAACAGTGTTTAAATGAAAACGTTGTTGCATTTTCAATAGATTGATAAAAGATAGAATGGATATTGTTCTATGGTTATCTGACTCCCAAGAATAGTCATACACGTGCCACACACGTGAAGTAAGTCTAGTATATTAAAAAAACATAAGCATATGAATTTTTTTTTATTATCTTCAAAATCAAAATTTAGGTGTCAAGTTCTTCCTTTTTACTTCCTTCTTCTACACTTATTCATTTTTTTCCAACAAATGTTTTTCGTTTTCTTCAATTCATTCAAATAGATAAAAAAAAAAAAAATTACAATTCCCTTTTAATTTACACTTTTGTTAAGGTATTAAATTTCAATGGAAATGTATGATCTTGAAAGTGATTGTTATGTTTAAATTTTAAAAAGTTTGCGGTACTTAAAAATAGGAACAAGAGATAAACAACTATGCAGACTCTTCTTTTTAAAAATATATAATTAAACTAAAAAATATATATAACCACAAAATATAATAAAATATAGTGTTAGATGAAGACCATTTACTAAAATCTAATGTGGCTAATTTATTGAGAGTTTGTTTTGTGTATTTATTTAAACATTCAATTTATTTTATTGAAAAGTCTTGTATTTTTCCAAGTGAAACGGTTTATTATTATTTAAATTTAATTTTGAAAATTATGGTAGCCTTAATAGTGTAGTTTTCAAGTTAGCAATAGTTTTTTAAAAAAAAAACAAAACTGCATATTTGTATTAAAGTAATTGACAATTGGATAAAGAGCATTTTTTAAAACTTTAAAATCACATTTTTCAATTTATTTTTTTAAATAAAAATTATTTTCTTAAAAAGATTGCACATTAATTTTTATCCATTGTATGTTGTGAATTACATGTAACGAAGTTTACTACCAACAAAATTATTTTATTTTTGAGAAAATAACAGTTTATGATGTTTTATAAATTATTGTTCTAAATGTCACTTGTTTTAATTATTTAAGATTTAATAGTTGTTTTTTTAAGTTAGTAGTTTAATTTTTTTTTTAAAACTGTCAATTTTTCAAAAGTTTTTCTTAATTATTGGTTTTTCGGAAAAGGGTCAAAATTGCCCTGAACTATGTAAAATAGACCACTTATACCCTCCGTTAGATTTTTGGACCAAAAATGTCAACTAGGATATCCTATATAAAATTAGGCTTTTTTTTAAGAAATAAATAAAAAATAATTAAAAAAATACTTATTAAATTTTTGGTCCAAAAATCTAACGGAGGGTATAAGTGGTCTATTTTGCATAGTTCAGGGGCAATTTTGACCCTTTTCCGTTGGTTTTTTAAAGTTAGTATAGTAATAGTAATTTAAATTTTTTTGAAAACTAACAAATTTTTTTATTTTACTTTAAAAATGCTCATATAGTAATTTAAATTTTTTTGAAAACTAACAAATTTTTTTATTTTACTTTAAAAATGCTCATATTTCAATTTCATTTTAAAATGAGAATTAATATATTTTAAAAAATGTCTAGCGTTATTTTAGGCACTGGTTCGAATATTTTTTTTAAATGAAAGACTATAATTTTTGCTTTATTCGGTAAAGAAGTTTAGTACCAATAAAACTGTTTTACTTCTAAAAAAAAACTTTTTTTTCAATATTCTACAAATATCTTTTTTATTTAAAAATAAAACTTGCCTTGAGTTACTTTTTTTTACTTCATTATATAGTTGAGTTTTGAAGAGACGAGTAAGTTAGGCAAATGGTTGAGAAATTTTAGGAATTGTTTAGAGTTGATATTGTCATCTTTATCTTTGATTGATTTAATTTTTAACAACCCCTACAATAATTTTCATTCCATTCAATTGAAATATTTTGTTTAAAATAATTCAACATTGAATATTTTTAATCCTATTTTTATAGCATTTTTCTTAAATTCAGGTGGCATGACATATATTCATTAATGTATTATTTTGGTTACCCGTTTTACTGTATTTTACATTTGTTGATATTTTTCTGTTGTTGAACTTAAAATTTTATTTGCTTTTTAATTTTCGGTCAATTATCATTGTTATTAATTTTTTATAATTTAAATAGTTAATATTTTTAAGAGTCTCTGTCATGTGGTTTGATATTAGGCTTTCACTGGGAACTACTTTTTTTTTTTATACAAAAAATATGAATTTAATTGAATTTTTTTAAAATAAAAAAATTTAAAACTCTCTAATTTCACGTTAACAGAGTTTCATAATTTGTGGTTAGTGTATAGTTATTTTTCAAATTTAGTCACAGAGTCTTAATAATTTTCATTACATAATTTTAGATACTAAATTTGTAATAGAATATTTTAATTGTTAGTTATTGTGATTTATTATAATTTTCATGTAATTTTTAAAAATATAACATAATGATAAGAGTTGTGCGCTCGTAGCCTCTTAATAAATATCAAAATATGAAGAGATATCTATTAGATCTTACAGACGCATGTCTTATGTGATCTTCTTATAGGAAACAAATATGTTTGTCAAATATTTTGACACAACAAAGTGAAAAAATAATATGTTAAATTTTTTTAAGCAATTGATTGAAACTCATAAGAAAAATTAAAATTTACGTACTTTTAAATCTTTTTATTTTCAAAATATATTAGCTGAATGAGATGAATTAACTAAAATTTGGTATCAATATATAGATTTTAGGTAGGTCAATGAAAAGTTCATTGTCTTAGACTTTTGGGTAATTATTTTCTTTTTATTTTAAATTTTTTTTAATTAAATAAATAATGTTCTTTAAAAATTCTAAATGCAACTAAAGCTTTAAGCAATTTTAAAAGTACGAAGTAGGAATCTGATTTTAACTGATTCTACAAATAAAAAGAATATATGGATTAATGGGGGTTTGAATGTGCAAGTTTGCAGATGAGGTTATTGTGATGTCAATTTATTTTCATTTTTGGCTTAAATAAATGTATTAAAATATTTTTAAAATTATATTAAATAGATGATCGATCATCAATGTGTTTTAACATTAGTGCTTTTCAATTTTTTCTTTTTGTGTCTTTGTAATTTTTATTTTTATTTTCAGATTAAAATGATTTTGTTAGTTATTATAGATAGATAAACTATTATTATTATTATTATTATTATTATTATTATTATACGTACCCGCGTGTTGCACAAATAATCAAAAATATCTTTGAATGTTTGTTTTAATTATTTTTAAATTATAAATAATTCATAATTTTTACATTAATGTTCAAAATCGCAAAATAAAATGGCGTGTTGTTACTTATTAAGAATATTATATTCAAGTTTAATTATAATAGAAAAACTAATTTACATAGGGTTAGGATTAAATGAATTAATCTTAATTAAAACATGTAGATAAATGACACATAATTCTTTTAGAATGATTGTAATAAATTAAATACAAATAGTAAATATGTCTTTTTCCTTTTTTGATTTGTCATTTTCATTTTTGATAAGCACCAAATTTCAAAGTAAAATTGTATTATTATTTTTTACATTTAAATAAAATTTTGAATATTTCAAAAAAATATAAAAGTTATTATAAAATATAATTTTTTGCATATTAATATAATAAAAAAATATATTATAAAATGTTAATTTAATTTATATTACTAAAACTCAAAAAACAATTATGATAACTATGTAGGAACAAAGATAATAAATTATTTATAGTGATTTTTTAAATATTTTATTCAGTATAAAATAAATGTAACCATCATTTAAAACTTCAATTTAAAAGATCAATTCAGATTATTTTAAATACATCATTGTATTGGTTTTGGAAAAAGTATTTGGTCTCAATTATAAATAAAAAATAGTAAATTTAAGTAATAGATACTTAAATACTTTATTCATCTTTTTTTCATTTTGGATCTAGAAAGTTATTGGAGGAGCTTTTCATTTCATCACTTTCTATCAACTTGAATACTCAGAGAATAGTGCGTAGGGTTTCATCAACATCAAATCTTTGGCGCCTAGACTCACATGGCATTCATGATTAAGTAAAAGTTGGTGAAGAAGCAGAGACAAATCATGCCAACTTCTTACTGGATTCGTATGAGGATTGCTAACACAATCAGGTAAAATGCTAAGCATAGGGTTAAGCTAGTGTTCCTTGCAATAGCTAGCTGAAGACGAAAATGAGTGTTTTTGTTATGCTAGTGTACTTGCTTCTTCTTAATCTTCATTGAAGCTTCTCTTAGCTTGACTACTTTATGGTCCTTAGTCTTGATGTTGTTACTATTGAAAAATCTTAACTTAATTTTTTTATTTTTGGGGCTACTTGCAACTTGTCTTGCATGTTTCTTTTAATTGAAGATTAGTATAAGATTGTTGAGCTATTTTCAATTTGTCTTGTTTTAGTAGATGATATTTTATAAATTAGTCGAATTGATAAATAGATTGAATTTGAAGACTTATGGGATGAAGCAAAAACATTTTGGGTGATAGAATTTTTTTTCTTTGCGAGGCTGGGTAGAGGAAATAATTTTGCCTTTTGATCTTCTTTGCGCTTTTTTTTGACCGGATTCATCACACTTCCATTGGATTTATTATAATCGATTTTGGAGTTTCATAATGTATTGACTAAGAATTTTTTCTAAAAAAGATTTTCATTTTATTCAAACATGCATCTATCAATTAAAACATGCATATGTGTAAGCTTGATCTATCTTAAATACAGCAGTTGCATATATATTTTTAAATGAAATAATGTTAGAAACATATAATATTTCCAAAATAGTTAAATTATTATAAATCACAATCAAAATTTTACAGTAATTAACAATGTCCTTACAATTGAAAAGGGTATTACCATTTGGAAAGTATTAATAATCATAATATTCTAAAAGTTTAAAATATTAAAAATTATAAAATATTTAATTAACTAATAAAAACTTCATATATATACAGAAATTTGAACAATAATAGTAAAGTATATTATATAAAAATAAAATAAAAATACTGTAAATTACAATAATTATAAATTTAAATATATATATATATATATATATATATAAATAATAATTTTTGTTGAACTTAAAATTTTGACAAACAAACTAACATACATTATCTGAAAATAATAATAAAAATATTGATTGTTGACACCCAATTTTGACCCAACATTTCTAAAAATTCTCACTTTTTATGTTGATATTTTAAAATAGTTAAAATTACTTTTTTGATAATTTTGGATTAATTTTTTGATAATTACTCATATTTTTAAAGTATTAGAATTTTAATTAGTTTGATTTTTATAATTTTTACGCAGTTTAATAATCTATTTTGTTTTCTTTATTTATTATTA
>JBCEWC010011216.1:0-16910 GCA_038996855.1 Solanum aculeatissimum | reverse complement strand
GTTCATGTATAAGTAATATACATTGTATAGTAGTGTATACTTTCTATAACTTTTGATAAACTATATTGTATAGTCATGTATAGTTTCACTAATTTGGGGCTATTTTTTTATATAAATAAAATATTGACTATATTTGTTGTAAATTAATTAGTTTTTGTATATATATGAAATTTCCTATATTATTTACCTTTAATGGGTTGATGCCCAAACTATTTACCCTCTTACTCAACTTTTTCTTTTTTCTATTTCACCCATGACATCAACACGATGCCAACATAATTGTTATGCATTAATTCTCTATGATATTCTATTGGTATATTGATACCATACCAGTATTATATAGTACCGAGCTTAATCATCTGTGATACTCTGCTGGTATATTGATATCATATCGTTATCGTATATGATTGGATTCTTTTTTTCAACAAATATTAATAAGAAACAATTAAAAATTATCTAATTCTAAATTAGTAAAAAATATATTCTCTGTGATACTCTGTCGGTATATTAATATCACATCGGTATCATATAGGACTGAGCGTAATCCTCTGTGATACTCCATTAGTATATTGATATTCTATCGGTATCATATATGATTAGTCTCTTTTTTTAAGAAATAAATACAATAATAGAAAAATTTATTAAACCGTAAATTACTAGAAAATAGATTCTTTATGATACTGCGTCGATATCATGATACCGTATCAGTATCATATAGAACTAAGCTTAATCTTCTGAGATACTCCATCGGTATATTAATACCCTATCAGTATCATATAGTTTTGAACTATTTTTTTAAGAAGTAAATAAAAAATAATTAAAGTCACAGTCTTGTTTATTAAACTCTAAATTAGTAGAAAATATATTTTTTGTGATACTTTGTCGATATATTGATACCATATTGGTATCATATAAGTCTGAGCTTAATCCTCTGTGATACTTTGTCGATCTATTGATATCATATAGGATTGAGCCAAACTTTTAACGGATGAAATAAATGAGTTATTTCTCAAAATTCAATGACATATTTGAGCCTTTTCTCAAATTTTAGTAATTTAAAATTTTTAAAAATACTATTAGAATTCTATATAGAACTCAAAATTCTTTATAAAATTTACATCATAATATCTCCATTTACTATTAAGAGATAATAATACCATGGATAAATAAACAAAGAACAAAGAAATTGAAGCATCTAAGAAATTTTGATAAAAAGTGATCATACACTTCCGGCGGCGAGTATCACCGAAACCACCGCAGACGGCGCATTTTGTTACCTTCTTCGGCATTCTTCCGGCGGAACTTCCCCGGAGATATCAGAATACTGATACACTTCTTTTGAGCATGTAGAATAATCAAAAACTGAAAGCGAAGAAAGAGCATTAGCAGAGAAATGGATCGGATAGTAGCAGCAAAGGAACTATCTTTTCGAATAGGGTTTACAGGACACAGTGGTCATCTCAGGATCGAGCCTCTACCTCCTGTTGAACGCGATACTCCTCTTAATTCTATTCCTGACTTCATATTGGTAAGCTTTTCTGTCATCTTTCCTTTTATTAAAGGGGGTAGTTTGGTATGAGGGGTAACGGATAATAATCTTGTGACTGTGTATGGTTAGAGATGATAATTAATTAGGAAGTACTCTTAAGTGTGGTACTGGGGTCAGACATTTCCACAGGATACTTTCTTAACAGCGGCGTATCAAGGATTTTTAGACACTAGGTCCTGAATTAAGGTGTAGCATTTGAATTGCTGTATAGGCATTTGTTCACGGAGGGCTCAAATCCCACTCTTTCCGCACTTTTACCTAATTCATTGATGATAATGATAGAAATGTAGCAAGTTGCAATGGAAATAATGAGTGCAGGAGCATTTGCTTAGTCTTTTTCTTGTTTGATTGCTATGTATGGTTTGGATTAGTAAGTTAGAAAGAAGTTATTTCTCCGGAGGGGAAGCAATCGATGGTTGGACCTCGGGATAGGAAGGAGAATGATAGGCATGGAGTAGGATTGAATGCATGTTAGTTAACCACCAATGTTTTTACTTTTAGGTCAATACTCTTCCCTGTGATCAGAGAAGCGATAACTGACTTTCCACTTGGTTTTGATGACTCTTTTGCTTTTCTGCCTACATTTTGGTGTCATTCTTTCTTTCAGGGAGCTGACTTTTCATAATTGAGTTTGAACCGGTGACCAGAAAGCAACAATACAAGTTTAAGTGTCTTCTTAGCTTTTCCATCAACCATTTTCCTCTTTGTACCATTGTTCAGATATCAATTGGGTGGAAACAGCCGGAGGAGGCTAATACTTTTCCGTTGAATCAAAGAAAATTAATAATTAAGTTATTCAAGAATCTTGTGATGTGACTACAATAAGTTTAATGAACAAATATTGAGGGTCTCAAGTGAGTATACCAAAGAGGAGGAAGAGATTTTCAACGATGTGTTTGGTAGGGTGTTTCAGAAAGTGGGTGCATTCACTGACAGCTATTACGCACTATTGTTAGGGGCATGGCAGTTAGCTACTTGCTTGCAAGTGTCAAGAAGCAAGTTGTGCGAGTACCGTTTGAAGACTGAAGATGGATATGCAGACATTTTTGAAGCTTGAAAGGTGGAACGAGATGTAAGGTCATGTTGACCTAGGTTTGCTAGTGATGTGATTGTTGGGAACTTGGTTGAGCTATAGTTACACGTGTTCTTTTGACTTTCTGTGGAAAGTAGGAGATGCATGGTTCTTTCTGCAAATGCTATATAAATATCATGCATGATATGTCATGGATTAGGATTTTAGTGAGAAATGGTGGTAAGGTACCAATGTCCATTGTGATCTATGATGGAGAAGGGAGTATATATTTTTGGTTTTCTTGGAGTTTCATATTGAGTCCTTTTTTCTGGGCTAGATAAGTCTGTTGGAATAGGGAGGAGAGAGAAGAGGATTACAAGGAGAAATGGAGCGAAGTTGCGTGTGAGAAGGGGCAAGTTCTCATCATCTACAAATACGGTTTGATAGTCGAATAATGGGTAGGTCTAGGGTAAAGTTGGTGAGCATTTTGATGTGGGAGAGAGGAAGTTTAAAATATGGAAAAAGACAGGAGTGCCCTTAGATTAGGTCATCAGTAAGAGGAATAGGTTGAATCAACAACTACGCCTCACTTCTCTATTAGTTGGGATCGGTTGTATGATTCTTACTAATCACATTTTTCCATTTAAGCTCAACTCGTGCCATCATTATACCAAATAAAAGTAAAAGATAAGTTAAATGTAATAATTGCCTAAGGATGTAGATTATACAATTATGGAATTTACAAAGAGAGAAGTGTGTTGGGATTTGAGGTTTAAGCTTACAGGATTGGAAGTTGAAGAATTTCTAAACTTGGTTGGTTTGCTCCACCAACAAAAAATACTATGGGTTGTCAGGATGTTTGGAAATGGGAAATGGGGGTAAATAGAGTTTTTTCCATCAAGTCCTATTATGTGAAGCTTTTGGTAAGAGAGGTGATTGTTTTCCCACATACCTCGATATGGATCCCTAGGGTACCGCGAAAGGCGTGCTTCTTCACATGGTTAGCCACGAGGGAGATGAAACTTGAGGAAGAGAAACATTACTTGTGTTAGGTGATGCTTTATGTGCAAAGAAGCAGGGGAAGGTGTAGATTACCTACTCTTATATTGCCCAGTAGCATCTTCATTATGGGGGGAGCTAATGAGATGCTTGTATATTGAGTGGGTAATGATGAGAACTCTGAAAGAAACAATGTTTAGCTGGTATTGTAGAAGACGAAGGGCATGTGAAGTTGCACCTTTAACAATGACATGGACCGTATGGAGAGAGGAATAGGAGAGCTTTTGATAAAATAGGGAAAGATGTTGTACCATTGAGAAATAGCCTTTTCTCTTATTTTGGTGCACCCATGAAGTTAACTTTTCTATAGATGATTGGGTGGCTTTCATAGAAAATCATGTATTTTTGTAAGATTTTCTACTTTTTGGCATACTTTTAGTATTTGGGCTAGTTAATGTTGCTTCGTAAATAATATTCTAACTTCATCTAAAAAGTTCACACCCCTTGCCTCCAACCATGCCAAGAAACAAACCTGCCTTGGTGCTCTAGGGATCCAAATGGAATCATGAGGGAAAGTACCTTCCTCTCTCACTAGCAAACTCCTATAAAAAGAACTAATAGTGGATAAGCCGTCACCAATCTCCCGCCACCTCCATACATCTGAAAAGTTGTTAGGTGTGTCTAGCCCATATAATAGCTCCATCAAGTTATGAAGTTCTTTCATCTCCCAATCATGAATGTTCCTTCTCAAATCAAGTAGGAGCGTACATATTGTATGTTCCCAACTTGCAATAGATATACTCTGATTTTGGAGCGACAAAGTGATTTTGTAACAATATCTTTCAGTTGATACCATGCTTGTATCATACTTTGATACCAACAACAACAACAAAAAACTCAGTGTAATTCTACAAGTGGGGTCTAGGGAGGGTAGAGTGTATGCAAACCTTACCCCTACCTATAGAAAGTAGAGAGGTTGTTTCTAGTGAACCCTCAGCTAAACAAACAATAAAAGAAGGCATCAGTAATACACAAAAACATGAAGAAGAAAATAAGATAAAGAGGTTTAATAATAATATGTAGTAATAGTAATCCAATGATAGGGGAAACAAGAATAATAATAATTATACTCTAAGAATGGGAAAGAAATACGCCAGCCTTCCTACTATGCTTCTACTCTTATCTTCGATCTCCACCCCCTCCTATCAAGGTTCATGTCCTCGGTGACAGTGGCGGATCTAGGATTTTCACTAAGTGGTTTTGTTTATAATTATTGGTTGTCTTGATTGGTTAGCAAAAACTATGGTTTCTTTATTTGGATGGATAAACAAGTCCATATAACTCAGATCAAGCAAGGACCTACAAAATTCTTGATATCTACTTAATAACAAGTGATATATTGTTTGCAGAATTTTTTGAGATCAAAATTTAGGGCTGGACCTAGTTTGATTGTCTTTTTCCCTCTAATTTGCTTTTGCAGTAATAATTAACACCCTGCAAACTTCTGGCTGTCCTTTCTGGGGCCCCTTAATTGAAGCCTATATATTGTTTTGACTCTTTGATCTTAATCTAGCTTTTGGCTATATATAAGTGGGAGATTTGAGAAAGCTTTAGTTTTAGAGAATCCCTAGCTTTTCATAAAAGACAATTTTTTGGCATTTTAACAGACCGTACCTGGATTGAGTTTAATGAATACAGGGGATTCCGACACCCAGCGGAGCTAATCTGAGACTGAAACATAGTTGATTGGTTGATTTTTCTTTGAACTGCTACTATAAGGCCAAGGAGTTTCAAGTCTTTGTTTCAATTTCATAAACTAGCAGCATATCCATGCTAAATATTTCCAGTTATATGAATGACGTCAGTCATTATCTTTTATTGATCTCCCTAACAATGACATCTCTACTTGATGTTTAATATTGAAAATTATGTCTCCAATACTTGCGCCATATCAGTTCTCATACACATTTCTCTTAAAAAATGTGTAAACACTGTTTACAATCACTTTTATGTTGTTTCAGCCACCTGCATTTCCAAAGGAAACACCTGAAACAATAAAGGAATATATTAGGGAGAAGTATCTATTGCCTCAGCTGGACGCAGACGAGTTTACTCCCGAAAAAGTTGGAAGGCAGTGGGAGTTTGATTGGTTTGAGAGAGCTAAAATCCTTCCAGATCCATCTTTGCCTCGATCTATTATTGTTCCAACATGGGAAGTGCCTTTTAGACGTCAGAGGGATAGATTGGATAATGGAGGATGGGAGCCAAAGTCAGAGGAGGTATATAGAATTTGTATTTTCATTTTTCAACTTTTAAGTGTTCTTGTTTTAGTAAATTCCTTTCACTATTGATTTCCATTTCCTTTCCATACTAAGACCACTGGAGAATTTCAGGACCTGACAATTTCCTTTCTGGTTGCTAATCCTGACAGTATTTGTCTCACTTTTGTCTTTCTCAGAGAGATGTATTAGAACTTACAGTTGGAGCTGATGATTCTGGGGCTCTACCGCGCATTGTTGGACCACCAAAGGATTTTGTTAGAGGAAGCATCAACAATCGTCCGTTTCGACCTGGTGGCTTGGATGATTCCCCTTCGTTAGGCAGAGTTGTTCCTGATGGTGCTACAAACGGTGAATGGGTAAGGGAGGTGCTTAATGGCGGTCCTGCCCAAACTGCTCCTCCAAGCTTTAAGCAAGGACCTGATCTTGGCGATCTTAGGGTATGATTTTTGAGTTTTTTAACCATTGAAGAGCTTTTTCTTAAGTTATTGTTCTGTATATAAGACGTTATGAGACATCTTATTTGTATTGTCAAGGAGAGACATTCATGCTCTTGGAATATATATGAGGATCAGAGTGCTGTCGTGAACACAGTGGAGGTGAAACTGGTCAGTACGACAATAAAATCAAGTTTTCTTATGTTCTTATATAAAATATGGACATCTACTTATATATTTCCATCATATCAAGTAAAAACTGTGATGGATTATATGCACCCTAGGTCTCTTTGTCAGATTTGCTCTGGAATGTATCGAAGTAATTTTGTCCTCATCTTTTTTTTTTTTGCGATAAACATCTCTGTCTGGGAATCTGCAGAGCGATTTATCCGTGCAGTTTGATGACTTGTTCAAGAAAGCTTGGCAAGAGGATGTCGCAGAGTTTGTTGGAGATGGTGTGTATTATCTAGAGACCTCTTTTAATTATTTTATGTTTCTTGTGTTTGAAGAGTGATTTCATAGTCAAAGATCTCTAGATTAGCCAAAAACCAATTTAGCCAGGACAGGGTTAGTTTTCTTTATCTGATAAATATAGCAAACATGTAATATTTTAGTATAGCATGCTTATATGCCAGGCATTCCTCCTTGAAACTCAGGTTTTCTAGTTTTTTCCACTTTTGTTGGGAAAGAAGTTCCCATAGCAGAAGAGCGAAATATTCATTTAACACTATCATGTGCTCAGGTAGTTTTGATCACAGAAGTCTTGAGTGAAATGTTTTGGTCATTGATGCTGGTTTAGGTTGGATAAAGGGATTCTGTGTTGATGACAGCGAAGAAAATGGAGACGAAATTGCACATGTGCTTTATGCTGATGATACTCTATTGCTGTATGAAGCAGACAGGTGCAAGCTCTAATATTTGAGGGTCATTTTTTTGGTGTTCGAAGTTGTGTCAGGGCTGAAAGTTAACTTATCCAAAAGTATTGTTTTCTCTGTTAATGCTGAGGATTCTATTGCTGAGTTTGCTGAGATCCTTCGATGTAAAATAGAAGCTTTCCCCACGACACATTTGGGACTCCCATTGGGTGCTAGAATGAATGGTGTGGATTGCAGGAAGGATAGTTCTGGTAATTAGGAGTAAAAAGGGTGAGGACTTGGAGTCAGGAACTTAAATTACATAACAGAAGTCTTCTATGTAAACTGGTTGTGGAGGTTGAATGATGGGAAGATGCTTTGTGGAATCATAGTTACTAAATATTGCAAAAACAGATATTGGGAATCCGGAATAGTTGGTTTTCCCTTTAGGGTTGCAGCTTGGAAGCACATCCTGACTCTATTGGGTGATTTCGAAATAGCATTAAGTTGAAATTTGGTCATGAGAGGGAAAACTAGAATTGGACAGATGTAGGGGACAATGATGGGCTCCTTAAGGGTCAGTTCCCAGCACTTTTAGCCTAGTTATGGACGAGGAATGCTTAATTGCTGACTGCTTTACTAATTCAGGAGGTAACCTTAGATCAAGGAGAGGACAAAAGAAACTGTGGATGACAATACCCGGCTGTATTGCATGGTTGGTTTTCTTGAAAGGAATAAGAGATGTTTTGAAGGCAGAAAGTATTCTACTGCTTGTGTTAAGCCATATGTGTATTCATAATTTAGTCTTTTGTGTTGAAAGAGAATATGTAACTAGGATGCTAAAAACAATGGACTTGTTTGACTCTCTTGTGATCTAGGACTAGACATGTTCTTTTGCAGTTTGCTTGTACTGAATATTAGTACCATCTTGGTATCTTTATTAATAATACTTCTTACCTTTTTAAAAAAAGTGCTCTCTCTGACATGTAAGCTTTTAGATGAGCTGTCCACATAATTCAACAATGAGTAAGTAGTAACCATGGAAGTTAAAGGAGATGTTGAGTTGTGGAGTAACATATGCATAGTTTGAGACTTTTTCTACATTTTGTTTTACAAAAAGAAGTGATGCTTTGAAGATAAATCAAGTCATATCCAGAAGCTAAAGTTGAAGTGTTTGGTACTTTTGTATTTTTAGGTGTAAAGGAACATGTGTAGAAAGATCATGGTTCAATTCTTGATGTTTTAGCCTCCTTGTAGATGATAGAGGAACTGTTAGTTTGGTCTTTCTACAGTCCTGTAATTATGGATTATTATACTGTCTTTGTATGTTAATTTCTATTTATATAAGATATGTTAACTGTTTCAAAAAGAGAAGAAGTGATGCTTCTAGTTGAACATAGGAGAGACAGGAAGATTATAGCAAAGTTACCAAACAGTTACACACACACACACACACACACACACACACACACACGAATCACGGGCTACTGTGAAATAAATTAATTATTAGAGAGATAATTACCTTCTCTGTGTGTTCTCTGAGAAGAAAACATTGAGGATGCTGTCCAGTTGGTCGACTTTTTAGGATATCTGTTATTAGTTTTTTCTGCTATTTAGGTTTTTTACCATTTCATTGTTGATAACTTTTTGGAAGTGGCCATCATAACTCTTAATTCTGAGGAATACAATTACCAGTTCTCAAAAGAAAAAATTATTCCTCTCATGTAGGTCATACATCTGAAGTGCAATCTGAAGCAGAACAATTGACATCTGTCAAGCCAGAGCCACTTCAGGTTGAAGCTGAAGTAAACAAGTCTGAAGTGGCTGATCAGGGTTTAGACACTGAGATATCTGTCTTGGATGAGATTTTGTCTGTTGAAGCAGAAGGATCAATATCAAGATCGGATGGGGAGAAAGATGGTGCACGTCAAGAGAATGACGTAATGCTTTACACGTTTCTTGCTTAACAGAGTTCTCCATTTCCTTCATTTGATAAGTAAAAGAGGAGTTCTACGTTTTTGAATACTGTATCAAGTAGAGTGATCTTCTTTTATGCTTTTTCCCTACTCATATGATGCAGGGATGGGCTGTTACTGGGGGCAGTGAAGTAATTGTAGAACGATTTAATGATCTCATTCCAGATATGGCTCTTACTTTCCCCTTTGAACTCGATCCCTTTCAAAAGGAGGTATAAATTTATTGTTTATGTGGTGTTATTCAATTCTCGTATGGAACTTGCATATCTCTGCTTTACTTAATTTCGTGTCCCTTAAAATTGATGGGAAAATATATGCTTTCAATCAAGGGGGCCATGTATTAGTCAGATGATGTTTCATTGGCATGAGGCGAAGTGTTATTTTTGAACATAATAGGTTGAGTTCTGTTTGCTTTTTTATTAACTTGAAGCTATTTGTTGTGTTTCTTATTCCTATTCATTTAAGGCATATATATGCCTTACAAGCTGTCAAAAAATTCATTGAGTTAATTGCAGGCCATCTATCATCTTGAAAAGGGGAACTCTGTCTTTGTTGCTGCTCATACATCTGCTGGGAAGACTGTTGTGGCAGAATATGCATTTGCTTTGGCAGCTAAAGTATGAATTCTCCTGATATCATGAATTTTATACTATTTGACTCTTTTTTTGGTTATAAAAAAATATATCAAGAATTTTATACTGATATCTAATGTAGCTTATAAATAAAATATCTTCTGTTAAAAGTTAAATCTTTAGCCTACCAAGTTTTGAAATGCTCCCAGGCATCAATCCCAAGACAACTCTCTAGAGGTCCCTTCAGGCCTTAGAACTTTCCCTTCCGATGGATCCAACCACCTAAGCTCTCCTTTCCTTCTTTCTTCTAAGCCTTTTCTCCAATCAATGGACAATCATATTTACTTCATGTCAGGGGTGGGGTGGGTTATCCTATGACATCACAGAGACCAAATCTCAGTCTGAGAGGTGGTTTGAATGGGTAGAAAGTGCCAGATTATATATGAGGAGGGGGACTTTAAGCAGGGGAGCTCTGACCTGGCTATGCAGAAGAATGATTGAAGCATTGGATGTGAGAGGGAGGTCTTTTAATATCTGAAAAGTAAGGGATGTCTCCACTGTCTTTTACTACTCTCTGAAACTCAACAAGTTTAGCAGATTCCTTTCAGTTATATCGGTGAATGGTCTGTACAGGGAAGTTATCATTAACCCAGAGAAGAAACCAAATGAAGGGTGGTTGAACTTGGCCAAACGCTTTGAAGACTTCATTAACGGGGAGCCTTTAATGCTAGAGAAGACCTTTAAAGCCCCATCTTCTGGCCCCTCACTTCATCAGTCCTTAAGGAGAGAAGACATATATAAAGAAGCTCTCCAAAGTAATAGGTGGTCTACTCAGGCCACATGCAGCCCTCCAGAACAGAGAAATCACAAAGTCACTAGAGATGTTTAGTTGGGAGCTTCCCCGACAATGATGAAATCCCAACGGGAAATGAAATGAGGAAATGGGCTCAACAGGCATGGAAAATCACAAACTTCCAGATCTACGACATGAATGGAACCCAATTCCTCTTCAAATTCCACTCCAGGGAAGTAGCAGAACACATATTACTCGGAAAGTGGACAAAACAGGGAAAGATTCTGAAGATGAAATGGTGGTCCCCTTTGGCCGGATCTTACATTGTTGACAAAAAGTTTGACTGGTTTTGGATATGGGTTCTTGGTCTATCACTACGTCTATGGTCACACAGTACCATGGAAGAACTTGGAAACAAGTGGAGGATGGATAACTACTGAAGAGGAAACCTCACCGAAGAATCACCTTCAATGGGCTCACCTCAAGGTTAGATGCCCTATGGCCAAAATCCCCAGAGAAGTTGAAATCTCCGATTGTGACTCTATCTTCATGACGCCGGTCTGGTTTGAAGCTCCGGCTAGATTTAAACTTAAAGATGGGTCATGGTGTGAAAACCTAGATGTCAGTATTAGGTACGAAAATGGAGGGGTATATATTTTTGGGTCAAAGAGCGAAGGGAAATCCCCAATGGATTTAGATCTGCTAGCTGGCTATAAAGCGGGCCCCAATCAAGTCGCACGTTGTACACACGTGATGCACACAACTACTGACTAATTTACCTAATACAAATGGCCCACTCTCAAATTGGTCTTATTTTGGGCCCAACCTTTCACACAAAAGCAAATTAAACCCATTGCTGAGCCCTTCACTAAGTTTGTCAACACAAACTTAATTTCTCAGCCCTCTCTATCCTCCTCCAACAGAAGTGTGGTTGAGGCCCTGACCAGCGAGCTCAATCATAAGTATATGCGAGTGGATTGCATGCAACCTAGATATTTTGATCTCTCGATAGACACACTTCCAACCTCAAATGAAAACAGTTCTTCATCCTCCGTTGCAGAATTAGTATTTCCTGAGGAAGAACCAAGAGAGAGAGGCAATACAGAATAATCAGATGATGACCTAGCAGAGCCAACCCCTATACAATTCGATTCCAGTGAATGCAACAGAGTGTTAGAATCTGAAACTTCTGCCTGGGTGAAAAACAATATAATCCGATTAAGTAAGGAGTTTGGAGCCTTGTTTGAAGGCTAAAAAAAAATGCAAAATCTCTCCCTCTCTCTTTTTTATAAGGTAAAAAAAAAAATGCAAAATTGCTTTTCGAAAAGTTAGACCAAAGAAGGGGGAAATCAAAGGAACCATCCACCAAGAATCGATTGGTTCCAAAGGAGATTAGGAATCTTATTTGCGAGGTTAATTTCAAAGATGAAGAACAAGAAAAGGGAGAGACTACCTGTCAGTGATCAATGAAGGTGAAAATCTTCTCCTGGAATGTCAGGGGGCTCAACGGAGTAGACAAGAGAAAATTGTTGAAACACACCAATGAGGGAAGCAACACAATTTAATAAGAGAATTGTGGGCAAAACAGATGGATGGGAGAAGCGCATCTCGAGGCAAGAGGTAACAACAGTAGAGTCTTAATTATGTGGGATAAGAGGGAGTGGCTGGGAGAATTAGTTATAACTGACAACCAAATGTTCACCTGCAAATTCACAGGTATCAATCAGGAACAGACTTGGCATGTGAATGCAGTCTATGCAAGCTGCAATAGGGTTATCAGGAGAGAGATTTGGAGAGAAATGACCGAGTGCAGACCCAACATTGAGGGGCCTTGGGTGATTTGTGGTGATTTCAATGTCATAAAATTTGTTTCCAAGAGGACAAACAACAATAGACTCACTGGGGTAATGTCTGAATTCTCTAATTGCATAAATGAATTAGATCTGGTTGACCTTCCTTTATTTGGAGGGGCATACACCTGGAGAAGGGGAGATAATCTGAACAGTGCTTCCAGAATTGATAGGTTCTTGCACTCAATTGAATGGGAATGCAGTCTTTCTCTCAGGTTAAACAGACTCTGTTACCAAGAATGGGGTCAGATCACAACCCAATCTTTCTTACTTGTAGGTACTGGAATTTCAAGAAATCATACTTTAAGTTTGAAAAATGGTGGCAGGAAGTAGAGGGTTTCAAGGACAAGGTGGAGACCTGGTGGTCTTCTTTCCCAAACACAGGAAGACCATCATACATTTTGGCAAACAAACTCAAGCTCCCCAAAAAAGAACTAACCAACTGAAACCGGAGCAATAAGGTGAACTGGAAACAATAGAACGAAGAGATCCTACAACAAATCAGTTCTTGGGAATCTCTACAAGAGCAAAGATCTCTTTCTGATGATGAGCTTGTTCAGAAAAGTCAACTAGCCATGGAGTTTGAAGAATTAGCTAAAAGAGAAGAGAGCATGGAAGCAAAGGTCAAGAGTACACTGGTTGAAACACGGCGAGAGAAACACCAATTCTTTCACAGAGTGGCCAATGCTCACAAGAGGTACAATTCAATTGACTCTCTGAAGGTAGAAGGCCACGCCACATCTGATCCAATAGTTATCAAGGGAGCTATCCAAAATTTTATCAAAATCTTTATAAAGAAACTGAGGAATGGAGACCTGGCTTCACCATCCTAGACATAACAGTCATTTCTCATGAAGACCAGATTTGGCTACAGAGGAATTTTGAGAAAGAAGTATTGGAATCAATCAAATCTTGTGCCAGTGATAAGGCGCCTGGACCTAATGATTTTCCAATTTTCTTTTATTAGACCTTCTGGAATTTGATTAAGGGAGAGATCACGAGTCTATGCAATATTTCTATGAACATCAGGTGTTTGAAAGAAGCCTAAATGCCTCTTATGTGGCCCTCATCCCCAGAAAGGCAGGTGCAACTTAGCTCTAAAATTTCAGGCCTATCAGCCTAATATCAGGAATATACAAAATAAAATCCAAAATTCTGACAAAAAGAATGAACAGGGTGATAAACAATCTAGTAAACAGGCACCAAATGAGATTCATCAAGGGGAGACAGATAATGGATGCAACTCTTATAGCAAGCAAACGTGTTGACACAAGAATCAGAGAAGAGGTGGCTGGACTAAAATGTGCAAGTTAAGACATTGAAAAAGCCTTTGATCATATCAATTGGAAATACCTTTTCAATATCCTCTCTCAAATGGATTTTGGTGATAGATGGCTGAAGTGGATAAGTTTATGTATTAAAACTGCGAGGTTCTCTATTCTATTTAATGTAGAACCAGTTGGTTTTTTTCCTTTTGAAAGGGGCCTCAGACAAGGGGACCTCTTTTCCCCTTTCCTCTTCATCATTGTCATGGAAGGACCAAGTAGTATGGTAAGAATTGCATCCCAAAACAATTGGTTAAAGGGCTTCAAGATCAACAATGAAGGAATGGGTAACTTGGAGATCTGTCATCTACTCTATGCAGATGACACCTTGATCTTCTGTGAGGCTAATGAAGAACAGGTCAGACTTATCAGGGTAATGCTTGTTATTTTTGAAGCTATATTTGGTCTCAAAGTAAATTGGAGGAAGAGCAACCTCTTCCCTATCAAAAAGTACCCGACATCCAGACACTGGCCGATATCCTAGGATGTGAAATAAACAATCTCCCCACTGTCTATTTTGGCATTATCACGGATTGCATTATAGAGAAGGCAGCTAAGAAACTTTCCCAGTGGAAAGCCCAATACCTCTCACTAGGGGGGAAGAGTTACTCTTATCAATACCATTCTGGACTCACTCCCTACTTATGTCATGTCGTTATTCCCTATTTCATCTAACGTGGACAAGAAATTAAATAGACTCAGGAGGGAATTCCTATGGAAAGGGAACGAGGAAAGGGGTAGATACAACCTAGTGAAATGGGAAGTCACCCAACTGAGTAAGACACAGGGTGGTTTGAACAGTAGAAACCTGAAGTTACATAACACTTGCCTCCTGATGAAGTGGCTATGGAGGTTGAGTGAGGAAACAACTCTCTGAAAGGAGGCCATCTCTCACAAGTATGGCCAAGACAACCCTTGGGTTTCCAATGAAGTAATCAATACCTTTGGGGTTGGGGTCTGGAGATCAATCAGGTCCTTATGGAACAAGCTTCATGAAAACACCAGAATCAAAGTAAGGAATGGGCTCAAAACTTCATTCTGGGAAGACAGCTGGATAGGCCAGTCACCCCTCCAGGAAGCTTTCCCTGATTTGGCATCTCTAAGAGACAACCCTACGTCCACTGTTGGTGATTGTTGGTCTCCCCAGGAGTGGAACACAGCCTTTAGAAGGCACCTCAATGACTGGGAAGTGGAAAGGGTAGCTGTTTGTTGGGCTTGTTAGAGACTTTCAATGGCATAGCTACTGGTCCTGACTCATTGAAATGGAAGCATTCAGATGATGGCACCCTAACAGTGAACAAATGCTACAAGAAGAAGAACAACTTAGCATTGGGAGAAAATCCAAGGCTCTGAAAACACATATGGAAAATTAGGTCCCTAACAAATTGAAAAGCTTCACTTGGCTGCTGGCCAAGAAAGCATGCCTCACCCAAGGAGTCCTCCAAAAGAAAGGAAGAACTCTAGTGCCTAGATGTTTTCTATGCCATGAAACTGGGGAAACCAACAAACATCGCTTCTTACACTGCAGATTCACAACACAACTATGGCAGCTATTCTTCTCTCTTACAAAGATTGAGTGGACAATGCCTGAGTACACTGCTGATCTACTAAGCTGCTTGATTAGAAGAGGGGGAAGCAAGAGTGAAAAGAAATGGTGGAAGATGATACCCTTGGCCATCTGGTGGACAGAATGGAGAGAAAGAAATGGGAGATGTTTCGAAGGCAAGTCAAAGTCCATTCACGATGTAAAATGGAACTGCCTGGTCTCCTCTATTTTTTTGGTGCAAAGAGAACTGTATAGAGGAAGTAGATGACTTTATACATTTCTTAGGAGCTTTGTAAATCTAGATTCTATCCTTTGTTTTTGTAACAACTTTTTGGTGATGGCCAGCATTCCTGAATGCTGAGGAATACAAAGTACCTTTTGTCAAAAAAAAAAAAAGTCTTCTGTTTTACATCTCCTATTTATAAGTTCCTTTACAACTTTACTGGGTCAGTTGTGTCCAAATTTTCGTGTTTTAATTTGTCAATAGGTTTGCACCAAATTTATGTTTTTTTATTGTCTGCTGCAGCACTGTACCAGGGCTATATATACAGCTCCAATCAAAACAATCAGCAATCAGAAATACAGGGATTTTTGTGGGAAATTTGATGTTGGTCTTCTCACAGGTGATATAAGCTTGAGACCTGAAGCCTCTTGTCTTATAATGACCACTGAGATATTAAGGTCTATGCTTTATAGAGGGGCTGATATGATTCGGGATATAGAATGGGTAATTGTTAAATGTTTGTTCTGTTTGATTCACTTCTACAGCCTTTCCAGCACTTGAGATAATTTGGTTGGTTACTGGTACTTTCTTTGTGAGTGTAGGTTATATTTGACGAAGTGCATTATGTCAATGATGTTGAAAGAGGTGTTGTTTGGGAAGAAGTTATCATTATGCTCCCAAGACATATCAATTTTGTCCTCCTTTCAGCTACGGTATGTCTTGATATTGTAGTTACTTTATTTGTGCTTTGGATCAGTACTTTACATGAAGGTATGTGAGTTAAAGACACAACAAAAAGATGTGTGAGACAAATGTCTTATGCCTGCACTTTCTTAAATACACACTCACTTTACTATGTATAACTTCACATTTGAAAAACGGGGGACACTGATACGTACAGTAGTACAACTTCTAACTATTTACACTTGGCAAATCTAACAATCTACCTGAAGTCGGTGCCCACTGGTCAAATGTCACAAGCTTGTTAATGTAACTAATTCGACAATGGACATGGTAAATATGTTTGGATGATCATTTGACATCATGAATCTAGTGACAATGTCTCTTGAGAGTATCTTTTCAGTGATAACAGCTTATATGTATTCAATCCTCTCTTGAAATTCTGGATTTGATGCAATATCACGTGCAGCTTGTTCATCACACACAAGTTCCATCTGAGTGGTTTATTTGAACTTAAATTCTTTCCGTATTTGTTTGATCCGTATGAGTTCACAATTTGCTGTTACAATGGCTCAATATTTGACACTGGATCTTGTATCACACTTTAATTTTTGCTCTTCTGGAACTAAATTGTTCCCAATTAGAATACAATATCCAAAGTAAAATGTCTATTAGAAGAGAACCCTGTTCAATCAAGGGAAGAGGAATTTGAAAACTTTCTTCCTCTAAATTCTGATGAGAATGGTACAAATACAGATAATGAAATATCTGTATGGGTCCAACAAAACATTACCAGACTTAGTAAGGAGTTCGG
>JBCEWC010011215.1:0-16913 GCA_038996855.1 Solanum aculeatissimum | reverse complement strand
TCTGAAACCAAAGTAGGAGCATACTTAGAGAGTTTGGTGAACTTGAGGGCATAGTCCCTCACGGTCATGTTGCCTTGTCGCAGATTGATAAAGTCGATCATATTTGCTTCCCTAAGCTCAAGTGGGAAGAACCTATAAAGAAAAGCCATCTTAAATTCCTCCCAATCAACCTTCACATCCGCCACCCTTTCCGTGAGTCATTGGCGATACCAAACTTGAGCAACATCTTTGAGTTGGTAGGCCTCCAACTCTGCCTTTTCCTCTGAGCTAACACCCATAATACACAAAACCTTGGTGAGCTCATCCAAAAACTCTTGGGCATCCTCATCGGCCTTAAAACCATATAATTCCGGAGGATTCATATGAGTGAAGTCCCTTGCTCTTGATGCCAGAGTAGTGATAGGGGCCAAGTGAACGGGCCTAGCTTGGTTGGCCATCACTTATCCCAACATAAAGACGACATTACAAAATTCGGCATGGGTCACCTTTTCCTCAACCGGTGCCCGAGGAGCCATGTCCTAAACTTCTGGAGCTGGACGTGGAAAGGGAGCTCTTCTTGGCGACATGGTGAAAGAGGACCCTAAGACCCTTGATCAAGCCATCATAGCATAATTACACTCATCATCGGTTTGGAAATGCAGAAGTTAAACAAGTAGCACATAAGTTCTAGCGATTTGGGGACTTGGGACTCAAGCTGTGGGGACAATACGGGAATGGGATGGGCATGCTTGCACGTAGTACATAGTCAGTCATCATACTCAATATTCAAGTCATTATCATAACATGAGAACATGATCATAAATCAAGTGAAATAGCATCAAATTACATAGTCAAATATCCAACATACAAGTCAAACGTACAAGAGTAAGATTTGTCCAACAATGCCTCTACATAGATGAGCAGGGCCTCGACATTTTGAGGCTCACCCTCAAGTCAAGAAAGTAAATACAGGAAAATAAAGAGGTAGATACACGGTGGCTTTTTCCCTTGAACAATAGGGCTCACCACTAGCAAGTATTCAATAGAGTATCAAGCGTCGTCCGGAAGAATATAGATATCACCCTCATCCCCTACATGATTAGAACATGTAGAAAAGAATATGGGTTAGCACAGTTAAGCACTAAGTATGCGGGCATGCAATGCATATGAAAAGTATAGTATGGCCAAGCAACATGGCAAGGGGACAATATATGAAAGAATTGCACGTAGCCAAAGAGTAGTATAACAATATGTTATGCCATGATGTATGAAATGAAAATTCTAGGTTCATATATGTATAGCGGGGATGTAATCTCAATCGACAACATGAGTGACCCGAACGAGCCACTATCTGGATCTGGCCTACGTTCCAAGTAAAACCCATGACACCTTTCATCAAGGGATAAACATGACATGAAATCCCTATCGGGGGATTTATATAACCATGGTGGTACATGGTTTGACGGAATAGGCGGGGCCTTGCTTAAACCCCATTTTTCCACCTACTCCCTCGGTGCTAAGTATCATCCCACGAGAATACGTACATATACATATACATGCTTCATGTAACATAAGAGACAACATTCTTTGAAAAGCATGCATCATTAGTCATGTCAAAACATTATTCAAGAATCATGTACATGGTTAGGCCATTGGCCTCATGGTTTCCAAATCATTTCATGAACATTCCATGTCAATGCAAGGGAGTATCTCATCTACATGGGATTGCAAGCAAGAATCATTACTTGTCATTATGGTGCAAAGTACCCATTATGCTCAAAGAGCCATGGCATGGGACATTGTGATCACAAGCCATAAACATTACATGAACATGAGTTTCAATCAAGAGTTTCCATCATAGGTTCCATAGGAACAAATACATGCACATGTCATGAATGAGATACAAGAACATGGGTAATGGAATCAAGACTTTATTTCATAATTTGAAAGACGTTTCATCATAAAACATGTAGAAATTCATGAATAATCCATAATGCAAGTTACCCATGCTTAATTAAATCATGAAAATGGACATGCAAGTTTATCAATAAGGGTTGCAATAATCATCCATGAATTCAAGTGTAAAATCAAGTTTAAATCACCTAAAATCTACAACACTCAAGTCCTAACACTAATCTACAACAATATCGGAAGAACCCATGACCTAATTGAAAGCTTGAAATCAAATTTAAAGTGTTAGGGTTCTTAGGATCTTCAAGGATGAATGAGGATCCTTGAATCAAGTCCCACATACCTTAATTCCACCAACAATAAGCAAGGTCAAACTTAGTCAAGGTCTTCTTCCCCGAATTCCCAAAGCTTTCTTCAATGGAGGCCAAGAGAGTCTTAGAATCTTAGGAGAGAGTATAGGAGAGTTTGAATGGATGAATGAGGGTTTGGGTAATGTTTTGGGGATTTAGGAGACCTTAGGGTACCAAAAAGGGGCTTAAGAAAATGTTAAATCACGAAAATAGCATTAATAAAATGCAACTTTCCAAAGATAAGCAGAGTGATATGGCTGCTACAGTGCCCGTCTCACTGCTCACGGTCCGTTTACCTCTCCACCAGACAACACTTAGATAAGTTTTCAATGCAAACTCTCGGAGGACTTTCTGGAACACTTGACGAGCATTTTGATGGACCGTTTGGAGGTTGACTGGTCATGTAAGGGTCCTGCGAACCAAACCTTAGTCTCCCAAACTTTTCCATGGCTTGGCCGAGCTACTATCCCACTTGACGGGACAGTGCACGGGCCGTTTGGACTCAAACGAGTCGTTCAAGGTCTCATGGTCCTACACTTGTCTTAGGGGTGGTTACTGGCCACCCCTGGCTCCCCGGAGAATCCCCCTACACCCCACATGGACCGTGTAAAGTTTCACGGTCCTTGACCCTACCCTTAGCCACTTTTCTTAGCCTATCTCCAATATCTTCCGAATTTCAGACAGCCTCACTGTTTGGGCCATATCTCCCTCATCCGAACTCTAAATCGAGTGAAACCAGTTGCGTTGTGAAGATAACTCAATGATATTACATTTTATATATAGAAGCCCACATGTTTAAACCCACAACAAAATTTGTGACCATTTAAAGTACAGTACCAAAACTGTCCCTCTAGGCCACCAACTAGCCCATTTTTCATTCGGCCACTTAAACTTAACCCGTGGCTACCAAAACTTAACCATGACCAGTAGTACATCATATAACGCCAATCATAAGGATAGTTTGAAAATATTCGGGTTGTTACATGTTATTTGATTACTTGAGATATTTTAGCTGCATCTTATGTATGGAAGAGATGATTTTGCTTATTCTATTATGATATGTTTAATGAGGATGTGCTTATGTGGAAAGTCCCAAGTCCCTTATTGCCCCCATATCTTGAGTCATACTAACCCGCCCCTTAGAACGTAATTGCTTTGTGCTATGTGATTCATGTTTATCCCATTTCTGGCAGCATCCCCATAGCTTGAGTCCGAAGCCCCGAAATCCCTTAGACTTATGTATTGTTTATTATGTTATGCATTTTCGAACCAATGATGTGTGTGATGATGCTAAGATGGCTTGTTCGAGGACTCTCGGGTTCTCTTTCATTATGTTACATTTAGGTCCTACTCTCAGGTCGTGACACTTTAAATTCATAAATTCCATCAATTTGGGTTTCCCAAATTCAAGGGGAAAATTAGTCAAGAAAAGTGTCCTTGAAGACTTCCCAACAAATAGCCCCTTCCTCATTCTCCTTTCAAATTTCCATGGTGTGAACAAAACTAGAGCAACTCCCTTAAGTTGGTAAGTCGCCAACTCCGCCTTCTCTTTAGAAGATAGGCCCATAATCTCCACCACTTTGTAGACCTCATCAATAAACTCTTGTGGATCTTTGTCTAACTTAGAACCATGGAAGTCTCAAGGATTCATTCTAGAAAAATCCCTCACCCTAGAAGTTGGGTTAGGAGTCACTGGAGAAGCAACAACTTAGGCAAACATCATGATAGCGACCCTAAGTTCCTCATTCGTCACTTAGTCATCTTGAGGGTCTTGAGGAACTTGGGGAGCCGGAGGAGTTTTTTCCTCATCAGCATTGACTCATTTAGGGAATGGTTCATGTAATGGGGCCATTCTCTAAAAAATTTAAAGGACCAACATTAGAGGGAGAGAGACTTGAAGGCACAACATAGATCACAAAGAAGTGAGGAATTCTGAAACGTCTCATAGCCTCTTATTCATGAATGTGGCGTGCTTCACACCAATGAATAAGACTCTTGTAGACACAATATTTTGAACTCCCTAGGATGCTTTCAAACCTTGTTCTCTGATACCAAGCTTGTCATGACCTGAACTTAGGGCCTAGTCGTGACATAGCATTGTGATACCCGAAGGCACCCTATCCAAGACTCTTGTTCATATAATAAGCATACATAAGGTAAACATGCCATCATATGAGTAAGTAACAAAAATATATTCTCATATAAGCTAAACATAGGAGTCAACATTTCCTATTAAAGGGAATTACATCAACATACTTTCCAAAATATGGTTCTACATCATAGATATTGGTCGGATCTAGAATATAGCTTTACTAGCTCACCCTCAAGATAAGAAAGTAAAAAAGTCTTAGAAACATCAACATAATCATGAAACATAAGGCCTTGTCCCTGAACCATGGGAAATCAACAAAATCTTCAATAGCAATACCAAATGCTAGCCACAAAGGAGAGAAGTAGAATCGTCGTCTGTTCCTACTTGGTCATATATGTAGGAAAGAGTATGAATTAGTACATTTGAATGTACTAAGTATGTAAGCATGTGATGCATCAATGAACATCGTGCATAATAGCAATATGCATAGACATATCAATAGAATAAGGATAAGATGTGTTGATCAATGCATTTATAAAATCATGTGTAGAAGCTTCATAAAATATTTTATAGCCTAGTAGACATACGTATGTGAAAATAAGACCATAACCGATAATAATACCGTGCAAACTAGTACATGAAATCCCGATATTCCCTCTACATCAAGCAAAAGAGGAGTCTACTTTGCCAAGGTAGACCCGACCCTCACCTTATAGGCTTTATTCTAGAATGGTGAAAACCATATCTTAATGACCCCACCCTTTAGGCTCTATCCTAGAATGGTGAGTGTCACATAAAGAAGCTTATGGATCCATTAGCTAGCCTTATTGTCACATAAACATCAACCTACGGTGGCACACAGTTATGAGACTTGATGTCTTTGTATAGACCCTTAGAGATATTCCTTCTCACACAAGCTCATTCGATGCTAATTAAAATCCCATGGAATAAATAATCATACATTTACATCATCATAATGCATACTTTTTCAAAATCATACTTCTATTGTTTGTAAAATTCGCATCATGACCTCATCATATCATAGGAATAGTTCATGTACAAAACTTTACATATTGTGTGGGTATACTCCCTATGTTATCATCATTTAAAAAATATTAGAGTCTTAAGTCACCCTCATCATCGTATCATCATCATCATTAAAAGCATCATCATGAAACCATACTCTCATACTTAGAATCATAGTCATAAGATTATAACTTTAACACAGGGAAATTAAGGCTACATGTGGGTTCGTGAGCTATTGAGTTAAAATCATAAAATTAGATGAAAAGCACATATGAATCATGCAGTTGAAATCTCATTTGAATCATTTGTAAAGGAACCCACATTAATTTAATAAATCCCTAACCATCATATACTTGAAATCGTTCATAGAAAAATTATCAATTTTATGTAATTGGCATGAATCCACATTATGATTGATGAATATACATAGTCTCAATCATTATTGAAGAAATTGAGTAGAAGTGTAGAAGACCCATACAATTTACATAATTGAAATTAGATGAAAAAAATGGAGAATTAGAAGGGGCTCCATAGAAGAAAGGATTCTATAGATGAAAACTCACATACCTTATATAATAGCCTTAGAATTTGAAGAGAAAGTAGAGAGCTTGAGTTGATCTTCAATGGAGTCCTTACTTGATGGAGAAGAAAGCTTTTTGAGAGTGAATTTTAGTGAGAGGAATTTTGTAATGAGTGATTTTATGAATAATGGGGTCAATTTGGGGGTTAAGGGCTATATATAGAGTGGAATTTGGTCATAAAATTGTCCAAATTTATTTAAAGTCGGTTAGGAATAAGTTCCAAACAATCTTACTTAAAACTAGAATTGTACGGAAACTTTTATACTATGAGGGAACACAGGCACAATGCAAACTTGATCCTACATAGGTCATTTTTGTGTGATGTTCAATTTTCCTCCATTTTTACCTCAGAATGAGTTTATGTCACTTTTATGCTAAAATAAACCCTTTCACAATGCGAAGAGGTCGCAGACCCTTTTAAAAATGCAAAATGTTATGAAAAATTATTTTTCGATATGGTCGATCTAAAAATTGAAAGAGACCATTTTCTCACATAATTTTTTGTCAGGAGTCATACCTCGAAAGGCCTTAATGATGCTTGAAAATTGAGTTTTTAATGTTTTTGACCAAGGTGCCTCTCTAGGATCACCTCCACGACCCGTAGAGACGTCCATGAGCCATGGAGGAAGCCTTTGGGTGACCCTTAGCCTTTGGCGCCGCTTCTTGTCGCTTCAGGAGAGGTTCAAGGCAAGTGTCCCTCCATCGAGCCTTTCACGGTTCATGGTCCTCATTACTGGCCGTGAAAGGGGCTCTTGGAAAGTGCCCTTGCCTTCAAGCTACTATTTTGGCTAAGGCATCTACCAAGGTCAGTTGTACGGACCGCACAACTCATCACTGATCGTGGTAGGCTCCCATGAAAGGATCTTGTGGTAAAATTTTCTAAGTATCCAAGTACCATCTCACAACTTAAGATTTTTCACAGACATTACCATGGACTATGGAGAGTTTCACAGACCGTTAAACCTTCATTGGAAACACCCTTGGCTAAAAGTTTTCTAAGTGTTGAAGGAGGCATTTCATGGACACTTGTACGGTCAGTACAAGGCTTCATGAGCCATAGTGCCTAAAGTGCAGGTGTCAAGAATTATTTTCTTGTTCCATTTTATTAAGGTCCCTATGGTAATTTTATTCACTTATAAGACCTTTTATGACTTTTATAGCTATCCTAAAACCCTTATATCAGCTTATACTCCTTCATTACGTTTCATTCTCATTAAAACACTTAGACTTTAAGAAATTCTATCTCCTAAGACTCCATTCAAGAAAGGTTTTGAGGATGCAAGATAGGATTTCAAGAGAGTTTTCAATACAAGTTAATTTCATCCTAATTCCTCTAGTTCTTCAAGGTATGTGGAATTGATCCATGATTCCCTCCAATCATGAAGACTCAAAAATCTTATTTTTTTAAATTGCATGATTTCTAAGTATAGTTTGGAAATGGATCTCTTAAATTAGTTTTAATATGTTGAAATTGAGCTATGGGATGAACTTAATTATTGATTCTATGATGAATAAAGTCTTGTTATGATGATTTCCATGAATTTGATGAGAATTTTAAAGTGCATGTCCCTTTAATTTATGAACTTATGCATGGGTAAATTCAAGTATGCTTTAATTATTGATTTCTTCATGGATTTCATATGATTTCTTCCTATTATGTTGTTTTAATTATGAATTCTAATTACCCATGTTATTTCCTCATTGTTCATGACATATGTGTGCATAAACTAATCTTTTTATGATATTTATGATGTGGGTTATTATCCAATTATGATTATGACTATGATTTCAAGCAAGTATAGTTATGACATAATATGTGATCACATAATGTCTACGATATGGCTTTTAAGCAGTTACGGGTGTTTAAACCACTATATACATGTATGAATGAGCTATTACTATGCATGAAAGTATAATTTGGCCTTTAAGCCTAAGTATGCATGATTATGATTTGAAAAGACTTATGCTCTTTTTTCAAGCATGTATATGTATTCCTGTGGAATAATGACATAGCATCGAATAAGATTGGAGGTGGGGGACTATCCCCAAGGGTCCTTATAAAAGTCCTTTTTTCATCACTATGTGCCAAACATAGGTTCATAGTTATGCCACATTGTGGCTGATTATGTTTATGAAAAATCCTTTTCGAAATGGGTCAGGCCCGTAAGGTAAAGTTACTTCTCCGAAATGGACCACATCCATAAGGTGGAGTATGGTCTACCTTTGGAAAGTAGGTCACACTTTCTTCAATGTAGGGAAGACATCAGAATTTCATGTAATAGCTCACATGGTTTAGATGTTGGTTGAGGTCACATCCACGGATGTTTAAGTATTATGACATTCATGCATCATGGATTTTAAGGCATATTGACATTATTCTTTTCTATATACTTCCTTCTATATATGTGCCCTTGTCATCTAACATTTATTGCAGGATGATATGTTCAGAAGCATTTTCATGCCCGCATACTTAGTACATTCAAATGTACTAACACATACTTTTGCCTACATGATCTAATCAAGTAGAGACCGAAGACTATCTCCATCCACCTCTTGATAGTTAGATTGGATTGTGAGTTTTCTAGTGCGAGTCCTTTACTCTAAGGACACGACCCACATTATATATACCTATTATGTTATACTCATTTATATCTTCACTTTGAGGGTGAACCTGGAACATGTGTTAGCCCCCGTCCTATTCTATGAACTAGAGGCATTATTGGACATCATGTAAACTCTATGTACGGGCTTTCTATGAGTGATGCTTATTGCTTATGAAGACCATGTATATGTATATCTCACGATGTTAATGCTATGATGTGATTATTATGAGATTTGAAATGTTGAATATCCTAAGTACCTTTTATCCCCATAGCGCGAGTCATACTTACCCGCCCCATAGTATGTATGTGCTATGTGAATTCCTACAAATCCCTTTCCCTATGACATCTCCATAGCTTAAGTCCAAAGCCCCATTTCACTTAGAATTATGTTTTTTGTTGTTTAATTATGTTCTTTTGAACCAATGATGTGTATATGGATCCTATAAGGATTGTTTAGGGACTCTCGGGTTCCCATTCACCATATCACTCCTAGGCCCTATGCCCAAGTCGTGATATTTTTCCTCTTGATTACGAACTAGCCTTGGATTTGCCAAACAAAATACGGATGATATGTTATGAAATATATCTTTCATAAGGTCATTCAAATGCATTTTGAGAGGTGTTACACTAGGATGAACCCTCTGGAATTTCATTGATAAGAAGTAGAGGAGGATCCCAAAGAATTCATCGACAAAGTGAACAAAGTCTTAGCTATAATGGGGGTGACTTTAGAGAAAAATGCAGAGTTGGCAGCATACCAACTCAAAATTCTTGCAAAAATATAGTTCACCTAATGGAAGATGCAGAGGGAGGGTGATGATCCCATTCCCTGGGAGGAATTCAAAGCTACATCCATGACCGTTTCTTCCCTATTGAGCTAAGTGAAGCCAAGATGATGGAATTTATGAATCTCAAACAAGGCTCTATGAGTGTGAGGAAGAATTTCCTTAAGTTTAATAATCTCTCAAAGTATTATCCTATCTCCATTACTGATTCCTAGGCAAGAATGAACAAACTTGTGTCGAGGGTGTCCAACTTTATCAATGAAGATTTTCATACCACCATGCTTGTAAGGCAAATGAATATCCATTGGCTCATGAAATATGTTGAGAAAATTGAGGGAGAAAATCTTGGGAAGAGGAGAATGGGAGAGTCCAAGAGGTCTTATTTTGAAGGTGGGTTCTAAGGTGTTAAAAGTTGTAAAAGTTGCTGCTTTCAATAAGGTCAAATGTTTCAAGGCCAAGGGTCGTCTCATGCACCAAGTAAATGACTGTCTAATGATTGGGTGCCAAACCCTAGGGCTCAAGGTGGTGGTGGATTGACATTCCCTAGGTATCTAAAGTGTGGGAAAAATTATGGTGGCAAATGCTTGAGGGATACAGGTACATGTTATGGGTGTTGCCAATTGTCCAAGTGCTCCAAATGGAGGTAGATATGGTCATCCCCAAGGATAATGTCCCTACGGGGGTCAACATGGAGGTGCTCCATGTTAGGAATGGTCCTATGCTCTTTATCACAACCCGGATAGGGGCCTAGATATGACATAGAAAAGGAGAACCTAAAAGTTCTCGATAAATCCATCATAGCATCATCACACACATCATCGGTTCAAAAGCGCGAAAGCTAAACACATAACACATAAGCTCTAAGGGAATAGGGAATAGGGACTTTGGACTCAAGCTAAGGGGATATCGCCGGGAATGGAATAAGAATTGATTCACATACCACATAAAAATTATCTCTAAGGGGACAGGCAAATAGGATTCAAACTATGAGGGCACACCGGGATCATGGGACTTTCCACATAAGCACATAGTCAATCATAACTCCAAACATCAAGTCATAAACATAATCAATAACATTCTCATAATCAAGGCTCATAACCTTAGTATTACAAAATCATAATATTCAACATTTCAAGCCAACATACAAGAGTTTATTTGTCCAACAAGCCTCTATATAGATCAAACGGGGCCTCGACATAGTTTGAGGCTAACCCTCAATACATAAGTAAAAGAAAATAACATAACAACTAGGTAGATAGAAGGTGGCTATTGCCCTTGAACAAAAGGCCTCGCCACTAGCAAGGTCTTAAACAATGATCAAGCATCGTCCGGTAGAATGTGGAAGTCATCTCCGATCCCTACATGGTTAGACAAAGAACATAGGTTAGCACATAATATGTACCAAGTATGCGGGCATGCAATGGATATGACAATGTAGTATGACAAAGCAACATGACAAGGGGACAAGTGGTACGAAAGGAATGCACGTAGCCGAAGAGTAATATAACAATATTCTATGCCATGATGCATGAGATGCAATCCCACAATCATAATATAGCGGGGATACGACCTCAACCGACAACGGAGAAGACCCGAGCGAGCTACTACCCAGATCCGGATTACTTGCCAAGTAGCACCCTAATCACCCCTAAACAAAGGGAAACAAACAAGTCTTCCCATCTAGGTAGAAATCCCATGTTGGCACATGGTTTGATGAAAAGGAATATGGACCCTGTGGAGATAGTCCACCCCGAATTCAATCCCTCGGTATTAAGTCTCATCCCACGGGAATACATATAGGTACATGCAAACTTCAAATCGTAGGACTTACGTTCTTTTCAAATCATGCATCATTAGTCAAAACCAAAACCATTGATCAAACCATGCTTATGCTTAGGCCAAAGGCCATCAGGAGTTTCCAAAACATTTTCATAATCATTCCATGTCAATGCAATAAGAGTAGCCCATCTACATAGCTTATCATATCAAATATTCAAAACATTTCAAAGTGGTGCAAGCACCCAATATGCTCAAAGAGCCATAACAAGGGACTATGTGATCACAAACCTTAACATATCATATCAAAACAAGAGTTTCACCATAACAATCTTCAATGCATATACCTTGAATGAGGAACAAGAACTTGGGTAATGGAATTCAAACTTAAATTCACAATTTAAAAGGTAATTCAGCATAAATCATGAGAAATTCCATATTTAAAGCATAATGCAAATTAGCCATGCATAATTAAATTATAAAGGGACATGCACGTTGATCCTTCAAGAGTTTCCATGATCATTCATAAAATTCAAACTCAAATCATGATTAAATCACCTAAAATATATGGCACATAACCCCAATCAACTAAATACTTCAAAATTTAAAGACCCATTTCTTCAAGAAACTTAAAATAAAAAAGTTAAAGAGTAGGTTTCTTGGGTCTTCAAGGATGAAAGGAAATCCTTGAATCAAAACCCACATACCTGGAAATTGACCAAAGGAATTGAAAAATTAAGCAAGCAAGGTTTGTCTACCCCAAATTTCTTCAAGATTTGAACAATAGAGGTAAAGAGAATTTAGGAATTTTCAAGGAGCAAAGAGGAGTGTTAGAATGGATGAAAAGGGGTTAGGGTTAGGTTAAGGGGGTTTAGGGGACCTTAGAAAGTTAAAAAGAGGCATAGGGATTAATTAAATTACGAATTAAATATTAATGAAAAGGACTAAGTAACTAAAAAATAGTGTCACACGGTTGACTTCAGGGGGCCGTTTACTAGTACACGGTCCGTGTACTGGACCGTGAGCCCTGCCTTGGTTTCGTCTTCGGCTTGAACTTCTCGGGGACTTTCTGAATCACTTCACGGAGCAGGTCATGGGATGTGTGGATTCACACGGACCGTGTACTGGTCAGTGGAGCCACACTTTGCCCATAAACCAGCCCACACCTTGGCCAACTCTCTGCCCCACTTGACGGACCACCAAACGGACCATTTGGAGTCTCACGGACCGCGAGGTGGTCCGTGGGACTTCACTTGGTCTAGGGGTTAGTCCCTGACCACCCTGAGATCACTGGATCACCACACGGACCCCCACACAGACCGTGGATCCTCACACAGTCCGTGGTCCTATCCTTGGGCCATTTCCAGGGCTTATTTCCAGCGTCTTCTGAATTATGGGCAATCTCACTGTTTTGGCCATAACATCCTCATACGAACTCAAAATTGAGTGAAACCAGTTGCGTTCTGAAAATAATGCAAAGATATTTAAATTGATATGTAGTAGCCCACACGGTTCATCCCGTACAAAAATTTATGTTTCCTCAAAGTATACTGCTCAAACGGCCTCTATAGGCCACCAAATGATCTGTTTTGCATTCGGCCACTTAAACTCAACCCATGGCTACCAAAACTCAACCATGACAAGTATAACATCATAAAAGAACAACCATAAGAAGTTTCAAAAAATTTTGGGTTGTTACACTCTTCAAGGGAGGCAAGGGGTGGACAAGATGCCTAATGTTGTCACCCATATGTTAAAGGTTATTTTTATTATAATGTGTATGCTTGGTTTGACTTGAATGCTACCTTGTCTTTAATTACCCCATTACTTGATAATAGGTTTGATGTATGTCCTGAGATACTATGTGAACCCTTTTTGGTGTCTACCCCCATCATTGAGTCTATTGTTGTTTGAAGGGTCTATAGGGTTTGCCTCATGTCCATTTTACATAGAGTCTTGCCTTGTGCTTTTGTTGAACTTTACATGATAGATTTTGATATCATTCTCGGGATGAATTAGTTTCATGCATCTCATACCTCTATTTATTATACAACTCCTGTGGTTAGATTCCAATCTCCTAATGAACCCGTCCTTGAGTAGAACGGTCATGATTTAATAGTTAAGGGTAAGTTCATTTCTTGTCTTAAGGCTAGGAAGTTAATTGCTAAGGGTTATATATATCACCTCGTGAGGGTTAGGGATCTTAATTCCAAAATTCCTTCCATTGTGTCGGTCCTCATAGTTAATGAGTTTCTCGATAACCTTCCCAATATTCTTCCCAAAAGGTAAAATTGATTTTGGCATAGACCTCCTCCACAATGCCCAACCTACCTCTATTACTCCCTATCGTGTAGCCTTGATAGAGTTGAAGGAATTAAAGTAATAAATAAGGGATTTGTTGGAAAAGGGTTTCATAACGCCTAAAAACTCACCTTGGGGTACACCAGTGTTGTTTGTAAGAAAAAAAGATGGTTAACTTAGAGTGCTCATCGACTACTAGCAACTAAATAAGATCACTATAGAGAACAAGTATCCACTACTGAGGACAAATGGTTTTTTGACCAATTGCAAGGGGCAAGTCCTTTCTCTATGACTGATCTTCGGTCTAGTTATCATCAATTGAGGGTAAGGAGTATGACATTGGTAAGACAACTTTCCAGACAAGGTATGGGAAATTTGAGTTTGTGGTGATGACTTTAGATATAACCAATGCACCGATAATATCTATAGGCCTCATGAATGGGGTGTGCTAACTCTACCTTGATGTGTTTATGTCAAGACCTAAGCCTAAGGCCTAGGTGTGACACAGAGAATGGAAAACCCGAGGGTAACCCAAACAGGCATCTTTACATATCATTTGCATATCCTTGGGGACAAAATATTAAACAAGCATCAACAAATAACTCTAAGGGAATAGGGGATTTGGACTCACTCCATAGGAATGAATGAGGGAATAGGATATGTATGAATCACATAGCAAGCAATGTACTAAGGGGAGGGTAAGTATGACTCAAGTTATGGGGAAGTAGGGACTTCGAAATTTATCATTTTCCATCAACAATAACAATATCATGTAGCATCATATAGGTGATAAGGACTAAAAGATAAGTCTCCATAAAAGCTCAACATCTCATCATAGGTACATCATAGAATCATAGTTTCCAACAAAACCTCTAGAACATGAGTAGAATGGGGGCAAAGACAAGTCCCGACCTCACCCTCAATCTAGAAAGTAAAGTGAAATAAAGTCTCAACATAAGCCATATAGACATTGGATATTGTCCCCGAAAGTGGAGGACTTACCAAAATAACAATCTTCACGAATCCAAGCTAGCCACGTAGAGGAGGATGAATAGGAGCTTTGATCCCCACATGGTTAGATCATGTAGGCAAAAAATATGCATTAGTTCTTGGAATATACTAGTATGTGTAATGCAATGCAACAATAGATAATAGGCTTCACAAGCAAGATGCATAATCATATTGTCATTTTTGTCATGACTCGAACCTAGGGCCTAGCCGTGACACAGCAAATGTGACACCCAAAGGCATCCTATCCTAGCCTCGTGTTCATGTCATAAGAATTCAAAAGGTAAAATAAGCATACATAAGAAAATAAGCAAGATCAAGAATATAGAAAAGATATATCATAATTCCCATAGGGAATATACATCCATTCATAGCCCAATTCATGCCTTCACAAAATAGATCTTGGTGGGATCTAGCACATAGCTCACTAGATCACCCTCAAGATGTATATCAATAATTAAAGATAAGGTCTCAACATAAAACAAAAATCATAAGGCTTGTTCCCAAAGCATGGGAACTCACCAACATGTCTTCAAGCTCAATGTCTGGAAATAAGCCACGAAATGGAACAATCTCCTTGTCATTCGTCCCTACATGATTGGGTCATGTAGATAAAGAAGAATGCATTAGTACATAGAATGCACTAAGTATGTAGGTATGCCATGAATTAAGGGACATCACAATAATATCAATATGCATAATCATCATCAATAGATTAAGGGTATAATATGCATTACCATGCAAGTTTAAAATCATATGAGGAGATATCATAAAAATCCATTTGCCGTCATTACATACATATGTGGGCATAAGACCATAATCGACATTCAGAAGATGATGCAGACTATTACATGGAATCTCAATGTTCACTCTCATCGAGTTAAGATGAGTCTACTTTGCCCCAGTAATCTCTATTCTCACCCTATAGGCTTTATCCTAGCATGGTGAGAACCATCATTTCACCCCACCCTTTAGGCTCTATCATAGCACGGTGAGTGACCATTAAAAGCTAAATAGATCCATTAGCACACCTTTAAGGCATAAAAACATAAACATCATTCCTATGGTGGCACATAGTTATGGGACTATGGTATCTACCAAAGCCCTCTCAGTGGTAAGACATATCCCACATAATACTTTAAATAATGCATAATACTTCCACATACGAACTTCTAATTGAGTAAACTTAGTTGCATTGCGAAGATAACTCAAAGAGCTTCAATTTGATATGTAGTAGCCCACACGGTTCATCCCGTACCAAATGTTATGTTTCCTTAAAATATAATGCTCAAAAGGCCTCTTTAGGCCACCACGGTTCATCCCGTACCAAAAGTTATGTTTCCTCAAAATATAATGCTCAAAAGGCCTCTTTAGGCCACCGAATGATCTGTTTTGCATTCTGCCACTTAAACTCAACCCAATGGCTACCAAAACTCAACCATGACCAGTATAACATCATACAAGACCAACTATAAGAAGTTTCAAAAACTTTTGGGTCGTTACATCATCTCCACCTTGGGAACATTCGTCCTCGAATGAGTTAGGACTACGGCTTGAGGACATCAATCACAAAATAAGAGACATGCTAACCAAAACTCAAAAGATCATGCATCATATAAAAAATCTTTCAAAACTCATGTCAAAAACATCATTTAAATCATTTTCGTGCTCATGAATGCATGCAATGTCATGAAACTCAAGAAACAGAGAATTTGGACAAATAAAGGATAGAACCTAATACCTTAGGCTTGAGTAGATTTTAAGAGGTAAGGATATCGCTCCATCATGTCCAACTCTGCTTCCCACGTTGCAATCTCCACATATTGATTCCTCCAAAGTACCTTGACCAAAGCCACATCCTTATTGCGAAACCGCTTCACTTGTCTATCCAAAATCTTAACCGGTACTTCTTCATAAGTCAAGTTCTCTTCAATCGTCACACCCTCCAAAGGTGCAATGGCCTTAGGGTCACCAACAAACTTCCTCAACATAGACACATGAAAAACCGGATGAATAGAGCTCATGTCCAAAAGGTAAGTCCAACCAATATGCTTCATTGCCAATCCGTTCCAAAATCTCATAAGGTCCGACGTACCTTGGGCTCAACTTGCTTTTTTTGCCAAAATGCATTATACCTTTCATGGGGGACACCTTCGCATACACCCAATCACCAACATGAAATTCAAGGTCCTTCTTCCTCACATCCGAATAAGACTTTTGACGACTTTGGGCTGTCATCAACCTTTCCCGAATCAACCTCACCTTTTCAATAGCCTCAACAACCAAGTCTGAGCCTATCAAGGCCGCCTCACCTATTTCAAACCAACCAACCGGAGACCTATATCTCCTACCATACAAAGCCTCAAAAGGAGCCATACCGATATTAACATGGAAGCTATTGTTGTAAGCAAACTCGATGAGAGATAAATGATCATCCCAATTTCCCTTAAACTCCAACACACAAGCCCTCAACATATCCTCCAAGGTTTGAATTGTCCTCT
>JBCEWC010011213.1:0-16915 GCA_038996855.1 Solanum aculeatissimum | reverse complement strand
ATGGTAAGGTGATAGCCTATGCTTCCCGGAAATTGAAAGTGCATGAAAGAAATTATCCGACTCATGATCTTGAATTATCTGACTCACTATTAACCTTGAGTCGAACACCAAGACTATTTCTATCGCACCCTATTGGATGGCTCCAGCTGAGTTGAAAGAACTAAAGGAGAAGCTTTTGGATCTGTTAAGTGAGGGCTTTATTCGCACTAGTGTTTTACCTTGGGGTGCCTGTCGCGACCCAGAAGTGGGGCCTAAATGTGACATGGCGAAAGAGAACCCCAAAGTCCTCGATCAAGCCATCTTAGCATCATTACTCACATTATTGGTTCGGAAGCGCAGAAAAGTAAACACATAGCACATATTTCTAGGGAGAACGGAGGTTTGGACTCAAACTATGGGGATGTTGCCGGGAATGGGATGAACATGGATCACATAGAACGTAACAAGTATTTCTAAGGGGCGGGTAACTAGGACTCAAGCTATGGGGCATACCGAGTTAGGGGACATTCCACATAAGCACATTCCCAACATTCACAAGCCAATACATAATCGTAAGCATAATCGAAACATCATATCCATAATCAAATCTCAATAGCCATAAAATCTTAACAAATCATATTACAACGTGCAAGAGTTTAACATGTCCAACATAGTCTCTACATAAGATAGAACGGGGCCTCGACATAATCCGGGCTCACCCTCAAGTCATAAAGTAAATAAATAAAACAATACAAGGAAGATGGAAAGCATTTATTGCCCTTGAACAAAAGGGCTCACCACAAGCAAATAGCTTCAAAGATGTCACTCTTCGTCCAACGGGAGATAGAGGTCGTCACCGGTCCCTATATGGTTAGAACATGTAGACAAGGATTATGGGTTAGCACATAATATGCACTAAGTATGTGGGCATGCAATGCATATGACATAATAATATGACCAAGTGACATGACAAGGGGACAAGTGATACGAAAGGACTACACATAGCCAAATATAAGTATAACATAATAATATGCCATGCCATAAAGCATGAAATTCAACCTATGAATCACATCATATAGGGGCTATGACCTCAACCGACAACAGAGGACACTCGAGCGAACTACTACTTGGATACAGAATACTTGTCAGGTAGATCCCTAATCACCCTTCAACAAGGGGAAACATAACAAGTCATCCCATCTAAGGAGAAATCCCATGTTGGAACATAGTTTGACGAAAATGAGTATAGACCCTTGGAGCTAGTCCACCCCGACTCCAATCCCTCGGTGCTAAGTCCCATCCCACGGAAATACATATATACATGCAAGATTTTCAAAATTGAGGGTTTACATTCTTTCAAAATCATACATCATTAGGAAACCATGTCATTATCAAATCCATATCCATACTTAGGCTAAAAAGCCAACAAAAATTTTCAAAACCATATCCATATCAATGCAATAGGAGTAGCTCATGTACATAGCTTATCATATCAAGCCTTCATAACATATCAAGATGGTGCAAGCACCCATAATTCTCAAAGAGCCATAACAAGAGACTATGTGATCACATGTCTTATCCTAACAAGAGGGCCATGCCCTTAAAAAGAATTTCATCATAACCATACTTCAATGCATATGCCATGAATGAGGAATCAAGTGCATGGGTAATGGAGATTCAAACCTTAAACCATAATTCAATAGATAATTCATGAGAAAATCCCAATTCAAAGCATAATGCAATTTATCCATGCATATTAAACCATCAAAGGGACATGCACCTTAGACCTTCAAGAGTTTCAATGCACTTCATGAAATTCAAACTTAAATCAACTTTAAATCACCTAATTTCTATAGCACACAACTCAATTCAATTGAATACATCAAAATTTAAAGAACCCATAATTTAAAGAAAGCTTAAATTCATAATTTAAAGAAAAGGGTTCTTGGGTCTTCAAGGATGAAAGGGAATCCATGAATCAATCCCGCATACCTTGAGATTAGCCAAGAGAATTTGATGATTTTGCAAGAAGGATGATTTTCTCCAAATTTCTTCAATCTTTCATCAATGGAGGTCACGAGGAATGAGAGAATGTTTGTGAGGTTTGAAGAGTGTTAGAATGAAAGAAAGGGGATTAGGGTTTTATTTGGGGGCTTTAGGAGACCTTAGAAAGGCTAAAAGGGGCATGGGATCAACCTAAATTACGAATTAACCATTAATGAAATAGACAAGATCATAGAAATAGGGCCTCACAGAAGGCCGCCCAGGTGCCGTCTACAGTTTCATGCACCGTGAACCTGTCCGTGAGACCTCACTTTGTCTCGGCTTGGGTTTGAACTCTCGGGGAACTTTTTGGATCAACTCACGAAGGATTTCACAGACTGTGTAGTTGTACACGAACCGTGTACTGGTCCGTGGAGCATCACTTGCTCCGGATACCAGCCCCTATCCTTGATGAGCTCACTGGAACACTTCACGGGAGCCCTCACGGACCGTGAAGGCTCACACAAACCGTAAAGTGGTTCGTGGAGTTTTACTTGGTTCAGGGCTTGGTCCAAGATACAAGGGAGCTCACTGCAACCACCCATGGGACACACCACAAACCGTGAACCACCAAACAGTCTGTGATCCCTCACTTGACTCCATCCCGAATCTTTGTTTTCCAGTATACTTCCACATATAAGCAGTCTCACTGCAAAGTCCATAACTTCCACATCTGAACTCCGAATCGAGTGAAACCAGTTGCATTACGAAGATATCTCAAAGAGCTTCGATTTAATATACAATACCTTACACAGTTCACCTCATACCAATAGATATGGAATTTCAAAGTCCATGCTGCCTAAGCGACCTTACAACCCTCCACCAAAATAATTGCTTTGCACTCGACCACTAAAATACAGCCCATGACTACCAAAATTTAACCATGATGAGATCAACACTAACCTTGACCAACCATTATGAAGTTAGAAAATTTTTGGGTCATTACATTATCTCTCCCTTGAGAACAGTCATCCTCGAATGGGCTAGAACCACGGCTTAAGGACATCAATCAAACAAGAGACATTGCTAATCATAACTCATAATGAATCATGCAACATTGCAAAAGTCATTCAAAAATCATGTCCAAACATCATTTAAATCATTTTCGTGCTCATGTATGCATGCAATGTCATGAATTCAAGAATTTAAATAATTAGAACCATTAGAATGGATAGAACCTAGTACCTTAGGCTTGAGTAGATTGGAAGAGATAGGGATATCGCTCCATCATATCCAACTCTGCTTCCCACATTGCACACTCCACGTCTTGATTCCTCCAAAGCACCTTGACCGAAGCTACCTAGTTATTGCGAAGACACTTCACTTGCCTATCTAAGATTTCAACTGGCACCTCTTCATAGGTCAAATTCTCCTCAACTGTCACAGCCTTCAAAGCTGTGATTGATTTAGGGGCGCCAACCAACTTTCTCAACATAGACACATGGAATACCGGATGTATGGAGCTCATGTCCAAAGGTAAATCCAACCTATAAGACACATTGCAAACCCGCTCCACAATCTCATAAGGTCCGACGTACCGGGGGCTCATCTTTCCCTTTTTGCGAAAATGCATGATGCCTTTCTAAGGGGACACTTTCACATACACCCAATCACCAACAGAAAATTTGAGATCCCTCTTCCTCACATCCGAGCAAGACTTTTGATGACTTTGAGCCGTATTCAATCTCTCCCTAATCAACTTCACTTTTTCAATGGCCTCAACAACCAAATCCGGGCCTAACAAGGCCGCCTCACCTATTTCAAACCAACCAACCAGAGATCTACATCTCCTACCATACAAAGCTTTAAATGGAGTCATAGCAATGCTAGCATGGAAGCTATTGTTGTAGGCAAACTCAATAAGAGGTAGATCATCATCCCAATTTCCTTTCAATTCCAACACACATGCTCTCAACATGTCCTCCAAGGTTTGAATCATCCTTTCATCTTTTCCGTCGATTTGAGGATGAAATGTGATGCTTAACTTAACCTTAGTACCAAGTCCCTTTTGAAAAGACTTCCCAAAATGATAAGAAAATTGACTACCACGATCCGATATAATAGACCTCGATATACCATGCAATCTCATCAACTCCCGAATATACACCTTGGTATACTCCTCGGCACTATAGGTAGTCTTAACCGGTAAGAAGTGAGTCGACTTGGTCATTCTATCAACCACAACCCATATTGAATCGAAGTGCCTCCGAGTACGGGGTAACCTAACCACAAAATCTATGTTCACATCTTTCCACTTCCAAGTAGGAATTTCGATATCTTGGGTCAAGTCACCGAGCCTTTGATGTTCCAATTTTACTTGTTGGCAATTAGGACATTTCGACACGAACTTGGCTATGTCCTTTTTTATTTCGTGCCACCAATACAACTCTTTCAAATCTTGGTACATTTTTGTAGATCCTGGATGAATAGAGTATTAAGAGTTATAAGCCTCTTTCATAATGACCTCCTTTAGTCCATCAACATTCGGAACAGACAATCGACCTTGGTACCATAACACACCATCTTCCCCTTGAGAGAAAACCTCAATCTTTCCTTCGGAAACTAATTTCTTCAATTCAACTAAGGAGGGATCTAAGTCCTGTTTTGCCTTAACATCAACCACTATTGACAACTCGGATCCACCTTGAACAAAAATTCCCCCATTGTCGAATTCAGCCAACCTTACACCCAACCTAGCCAAACGGTGCATATCTTTCACTATCTCATTTTTCCCTTCATCCACATGTTATACACTTCCCATAGAGAGCCTATTAAGGGTGTTCGCCATAACATTAGCCTTACCGGGATGATAAAGAACACTCATATCATAGTCCTTGAGAAGTTCCAACCATCTTGCCTCAAATTAAGGTCTCTTTGGGTAAACACATATTGCAAACTCTTGTGATCGGTGAAGAAATCCACATGAACTCCATACAAAAAATGTCTCCAAATTTTTAAAGAAAACACCACCACCGCCAACTCAAGATCATGGGTTGGATAATTCTGCTTATACACCTTCAATTATCGAGATGCATAAGCTATCACCTTACCAAGTTGCATAAGCACACAACCCAAGTCAATACGCGACACATCACAATATACCACAAACCCATCTAGCCCATTTGGAAAGGTCAATACCAGAGCCGATGTAAGTCGATCCTTCAAGATTTGGAAACTTTTCTCACATTCATTTGACCACACAAATTTAGCCTTCTTTTGAGTCAACTTAGTCAATGGAGATGCTATAGAGGAAAACCCTTCAACATATCTTCTATAATAACCGTCTCGACCAAGGAAACTTCAAATGTCTGAAGGAGTCAATGGTCTAGGCCAATTCCTCACTACTTTGGTTTTCTTAGGGTCAACCTTGATGCCATCATCGGACACCACACGACCAAGGAAAGCAACTTCTCCCAACCAAAAATCACATTTGCTAAACTTGGCATACAATTGCTTCTCCCTCAATGTCTAAAGCACTAACCTCAAGTGATCCATATGCTCCCGCTCATTTCGAGAGTAAATAAAAATGTCATCAATGAAGACCACCAAAAATTTATCAAGCAACGATTTGAACACCCAATTCATAAGATCCATAAACACCGCCAGAGCATTGGTCAACTCAAACGACATCACCATAAACTCAAGTGACCATAACAAGTCTGAAAGGTAGTCTTGGGGATGTCACACTCCCTCACCTTTAACTGATGATAACCCGAAAAAATATATATTTTAGAGAAAGGAGTAGTTCTTTGAAATTGGTTGAACAAATCATCAATTCTAGGAAACGGGTACCTATCTTAATGGTTACCTTGTTCAATTGTCGATCGTCAATACACATTCAAAGAGACCCATCCTTCTTTCTCACAAACAACACGGGAGCACCCCAAGGTGAAATTCCTGGCCTAATATAACCCTTTTCTAACAAATCTTTCAACTGATCTTTCAATTCCTTCAACTCCGTCAGGGCTATACGATAATGAGGAATAGAAATAGATTGAGTATCCGGAAAGAGATCTATCCTAAAATCTACTTCTCTATCAGGAGGAATACCGGGTAAGTGCTCGGGAAATACGTTGAGAAACTCATTAACAACCGGAACCGATTCAATCTTAGGTGACTCACCCTCCACATCTCTAACCTGCACAATGTGATAAATGCACCCCTTACAAATTATCTTTCGGGCCTTGAGGTAGGAAATAAACTAACCCTTAACCACGAAATCACTACCCTTCCACTCCAACATAGGTTCATTAAGAACTTGGAATTTAACTTACCTAGTTCTATAATCAAACGATACATATGATGCATGTAACTAATCCATCCCAAGAATAATATCAAAGTCATACATCTCAAGTTTTACAAGGTCACCGAGGAACACGTTATGCAACACAGAGATAGGACAACCCCGATATACTTTTCAAGCAATAATAGGCTCACCCACGGAGGTATACACCAAATAAGGTTCCCTTAGAGTTTTGGGACTCAAATCAAATTTAACAGCCAACAGAGGAGTCACAAAAGATAAATTTGCACCGGTATCAAGTAAAGCATAAGCATCAAAATCAAAGATTTTTAACATACCAGTCACGTTGTCTGGAGCTTCCTCCACCTCCTGGCGGGCATGAAGAGAATAGAACCTGTTGTTCCTAAGAGCACCACCAACCGGAGCCCTCGGTTGCCCTTGATCACCGGGAGATGCTTGATCTTTCTTCACATTCTTTGGACAATTAGAGATCTTATGGTCCAAACTACCACACCCACAGCAAGCCCCCATAACTCTCCTACATTCACCCACGTGATTACCACCACATTCGCCACAACGGGGAATTCGGGGCCACCCCTAACTTGTGCCTTAGAAGGAGTTACCCTTGGATTAGCAACCTTCATATTTGAACCTTGGCCTTGATGAAATCGAACAAACCCACCACCACCCATAGAATTGGAGAACCCACCATCAAGATGGGCCCTCTTAGTTTCACTCACTCTCCTTTCCTTAAGCTTTTCACCTTCAATTTTCTTGGCATAAGTCATAAGTCTTGAGATGTCCATATCTCGAATAAGCATAGTCGTACGGCATTCCTTCACCACTAAATCTGAGATACCCAAAATAAACTTATGCATTCTTGTCGGGGAGTTAGATACAAGCATGAGAGCATATTTAGAGAGCTTAGTAAATTTGAGAGAATAATCCCTCATACTCATACCACCCTGCTGAAGATTGATGAACTCGGTCATTTTGGCCTCTCGAAGCTCAAGATGAAAGAATTGGTCAAGAAAGACCATTTTGAACTCTAATACCATCTTTGTCACGACCCAAAAATGGGGCCTAGATGTAACATGGTGAAGGAGAACCTGAAAGTCCTCGATCAAGCCATCATAGGATCATTACTCACATCATCAATTTGAAAGCCTAGAAAAGTAAACACATAGCACATATTTCTAGGGAGAACGAGGCTTTGGACTCAAGCTATGGGGATGTTGTCAGGAATGGGATGAACATGGATCACATAGCACGTAACAAGTATTTCTAAGGGGCGGCTAAGTAGGACTCAAGCTATGGGGCATACCGAGTTAGGGGACTTTCCACATAAGCACATTCCCAACATTCACAAGCCAATACATAATCGTAAGCATAATCAAAACATCATATCCATAATCAAATCTCAATAGCCATAAAATCTTAACAAATCATATTACAACGTGCAAGAGTTTAACATGTCCAATATAGCCTCTACATAAGATAGAACGGGGCCTCGACATAATCCGGGCTCACCCTCAAGTCATAAAGTAAAGAAATAAAATAATACAAGGAAGATGGAAAGTAGTTATTACCCTTGAACAAAAGGGCTCACCACAAGCAAATAGCTTCAAAGATGTCACTCGTCGTCCAACAGGAGATAGAGGTCGTCACCGGTCCCTATATGGTTAGAACAAGTAGACAAGGAGTATGGGTTAGCACATAATATGCACTAAGTATGTCGGCATGCAATGCATATGACATAATAATATGACCAAGTGATATGACAAGGGGACAAGTGATACGAAAGGACTACGCATAGCCAAAGATAAGTATAACATAATAATATGCCATGCCATGATGCATGAAATTCAACCTATGAATCATATCATTGTGGGGATGTGACCTCAACCGACAACAGAGGGAACTCGAGCGAGCTACTACTTGGATTTGGACTACTATCAACGTAGATCCCTAATCATGTAATGATCCAAAAATTCTTGAACTTCATAATGGTTGGTCAAGGTTAGTGTTAATCTTGTCATGGTTAAATTTTGGAAGTCATGGGTTGTATTTAAGTGGTCGAGAGCAAAGGAATTATTTTGGTGGAAGGTTGTAAGGTCATTTAGTGAGCATGGACTTTGAAAAGACATATCTCTTGGTATGAGGTGAACTGCGTAGGATATTATATATCAAATCAAATCTCATAGAGTTATCTTTGCCATGTAACTAGTTTAACTCAATTCAGATGCCTTTGCAGTGATACTGCCCGTATGTGGAAGCATGCTGGAAAATAAAATTCGGGATGAAGTCAAGTGAGGGATCACAGACAATTTGGTTATTCATGGTCCATGGTGTCTCCCGTGGGTGGTTCCAGTGAGCTCCTTTTGAGCTTAGACCAAGCCCCAGACCAAGAGAAACTCCATGGACCACTTTATGGTCTATGTGAGCCTTCACGGTCCGTAAGGGCTCCTGTGAAGTATTTTAGTGAGCTCATCAAGGCTCAGGGCTGGAATTCAGGCCAATTGATGCTCCACAGACTAGTAAACTGTCCGTGAGACGCTACACGGTCCATGAGGCCCCCCGTGAGTTGATCCAGAAAGTTGTCTGAGAGTTCAAGCTGAAGCTGAGATCAAGTGAAGTCTCATGGACAGGTTCACGGTCCGTGAACCTATAGACGGCGCCTGGGTAGCCTTTCGTGAGACCCTGTTTCTGTGATATTGTCCATTTCATTAATGGTTAATTCATAATTTGATTTAAGCACATGCTTCTTTGAGCCATTCTAAGGTCTCCTAAAGCCCCCAAATCAAACCCTAATCCCCTTTCATTCATTCTAAAACTCTTCAAACCTCACAAACATTATCTCAATTCTCTTGACCTCCATTGATGAAAGCTTGAAGAAATTTGGGGAAAATCATCCTTCTTGCAAAACCATCCAATTCTCTTGGCTAATCTCAAGGTATGTGGAATTGATTCATGAATTCCCTTTCATCCATGAAAACCCAAGAACTCTTTTCTTTAAATTATGAATTTAAGTTTTCTTTAAATTATGGGTTCTTTAAATTTTGATGTATTCAATTGAATTGAGTTGTGAGTTATAGAAATTAGGTGATTTAAAGTTGATTCAAGTTTGAATTTCATGAAGTGCATTGAAGCTCTTGAAGGTCTAAGGTGCATGTTCCTTTGATGGTTTAATATGCATGGGTAAATTGCATTATGCTTTGAATTGGGATTTTCTCATGAATTATGTTAAATTATCTATTGAATTATGATTTAAGGTTTGAATCTCCACTACCCATGCACTTGATTCCTCATTCATGGCATATGCATTGAAGTATGGTTATGATGAAATTCTTGTTAAGGGCATGACCTTCTTGTTATGATATGATATGTTAAGACTTGTGATCACATAGTCTCTTGTTATGGCTCTTTGAGTATTATGGGTGCTTGCACCATCTTAATATGTTATGAAGGCTTGATATGATAAGCTATGTAGATGTGTTACTCTGATTGCATTGATATGGATATGGTTTTGGAAATTCTTGTTGGCATTTTAGTCTAAGTATGGATATGGTTTTGATATTGACATGGTTGCCTAATAATGTATGGTTTTGAAAGAATGTAAACCCTCTATTTTGAAAAGCTTACATGTATATATGTATTCCCGTGGGATGAGACTTAGCATCGGGGGATTGGAGTCGGGGTGGACTAGCTCCAAGGGTCCATACTCTTTTTCGTCAAACCATGTGCCAACATGGGACTTCTCCCTAGATAGGATGACCTGTTATGTTTATTCTTGTTGAAGGGTGATTAGGGATCTACCTAGCAAGTAGTCTCAATCCAAGTAGTAGCTGGCACGGGTTCCCTCTGGTGTCGGTTGATGTTACATCCCCGCTATGATATGATTTATAGGTTGTATTTCATGCATCATGGCATGACATATTGTTATGATATACTTATCTTTGACTATGTGCATTTCTTTAGTATCACTTGTCCCCTTGTCATATCTCTTGGTCATATTATTATATCATATGCATTACATGCCCACATACTTAGTGCATATTATGTGCTAACCCATACTCCTTGTCTACATGTTCTAACCATGTTGGGATCGGTGATGACCTCTATCTCCCATTAGATGATGAGTGACATCTTTGAAGCTATTTGTTTGTGGTTAGCCCTTTTGTTCAAGGGCAATATCTACTTTCCATCTTTCTTTTATTATTTTATTTCTTTATATTATGACTTGAGGGTGAGCCCGGATTATGTCGAGGCCCTATTCTATCTTATGTAGAGGCTATGTTGGACTTGTTAAACTCTTGCATGTTGTAATATGATTTGTTAAGATGTTATGGCAATTGAGATTTGATTATGGATATGATGTTCCAATTATGCTTACGATTATGTATTGGCTTGTGAATGTTGGGAATGTGCTTATGTGGAAAGTTCCCTAACCCGATATGCCCCATAGCTTGAGTCCTACTTACCCGCCCCTTAGAAATATTTGTTATGTGTTATGTGATTCGTGTTCATCCCATTCCCGGTAACATTTCCATATCTTTAGTCCAAAGCCCCATTCTCCCTAGAAATATGTGCAATGTGTTTACTTTCCCGCTCTTTTAAACCAATGATGTGAGTAATGATGCTATGATAGCTTGATCGAGGACTTTTGGTTGGGGTTCTCCTTCACCATGTCACATCTAGGCCCCACTTCTGTGTCGTGACAAAGATAGTATCAGAGCCCTAGGTTCTTAAATGATCCTCGGAGTCCAACATGTTCCGTCAAGTAGAGTCTTATTCATGGGTGTGATGCGCATTGTGCCTATGAATGGGAGGCTATGATGACATTTTAGGAATTTATCTCATTTCATTGTTTCTCTATGTTGTGCTATGAGTTGTTATGATAAATTCCCTAAACTCTTGGTATTCTTATTGCTCTTTCAGAACATGCCTCCTAGAAGAGCTCCCTTCCCTCGTCAGGCTTCCGACTACGAGGAACAAGCCCCTCAGGCACCGGTAGAGGAACAAGTGACCCACGCCGAATTTAGAAATGTGGTGTCTATGTTTTCCCAAGCACTGGCTAACCAAGCCTGGCCAGCTTATCCCACAAGTATTGGTACTTCGGCCTCTATGGTAAGGGATTTCACCCAGATGAACCCTCCGGAGTTCTTTGGCTCAAACGTTGATGAGGATGCTCAAGAGTTCATTGATGAACTCACTAAAGTGTTGACTATTATGGGTATTAGTTCTGAGGAGAAGGCTGAGTTAGTTGCATATCAATTAAAAGATGTGGCTATGGTGTGGTATAATCAATGGTAGTTGAGAGGATAGTTGATGTCAAGGTTGGGTGGGAAGAGTTCAAAATGACCTTTTATGATCGGTTCTTTCCTCTTGAGCTTAGAGAGGACAAAATGACTGAGGTTATCAATCTTTGACAGGGTGGTATCACTGTGAGGGATTATTTTCTCAAATTTACTAAGCTCTCTAAATATGCTCCCATGCTTGTATCTCACCCTGGGAAAAGAATGCACAAGTTTATTTTGGGTGTCTCGGATTTAGTGGTGAAGGAATGTCGTATGGCTATGCTTATTCGATATATGGACATCGCAAGACTTATGACTTATGCCGAGCAAATTGAAGGTGAAAAGCTTAAGGAAAAGAGAGTGAGTGAAGCTAAGAGGTCCCGGCTTGATGGTGGGTTCTCCAATTCCAAAGGTGGTGGTGGGTTTGGCCGATTTCATCAAGGCCAAGGTTCAAATATGAGGGTTACTAATCCAAGGATGCCTCTTCCTAAGGCACAAGTTGGAGGTGGTCCCCGAATTTCCCGTTGTGGCCAATGTGGTGGTAATCATGTGAGTGAATATAGGAGAGTTACAGGTGCTTGTTATGGGTATGGTAGTTTGGACCACAAGATCTCTAATTGTCCAAAGAATGTGAAAAAGGATCAAGTGGCTCTTGATGATCAAGGGGAACTGAGGGCTCCAGTTGGTGGTGCTCCTAGGAACAACAGGTTTTATGCTCTTCATGCCCGCCAGGAGGTGGAGGAAGCTCTGGACGTCGTGACTGGTATGTTAAAAATCTTAGATTTTGATGCATATGCTTTACTTGATCCTAGTGCAAATTTATCTTTTGTGACTCCTCTGTTGGTTGTTAAATTTGGTTTGAGTCCCTAAACTCTAAGGGAACCTTATTTGGTGTATACCCCCGTGGGTGAGTCTATTATTGCTCGAAAAGTGTATCGTGGTTGTCTTGTCTCTGTGTTGGATAAAGTGTTCCCCGGTGACCTTGTAGAACTTTAGATATATGACGTTGATGTTATTCTTGGGATGGATTGGTTGCATGCATTGTATGCCTCAGTTGATTGTAGAACTAGAAAAGTTAAATTCTAAGTTCCTAATGAACCTGTGTTGTAGTGAAAGGGTAGTGATTTCGTGGTTAAGGGTCGGTTTGTTTCCTACCTCAAGGCTCGAAAGATGATTTGTAAGGGGTCCATTTATCACACTATGCGGGTTAGAGATGTGGAGGGTGAGTCACCTAAGCTTGAATCGGTTTCGGTGGTTAATGAGTTTCCTAACGTGTTTCTCAAGGACTTTCCCGGTATTCCTCCTGATAGAGAAGTGGATTTTGGTATTTGATCTCCTTCCGGATACTCAACTTATTTATATTCCTCCTTATCGTATGGCCTCAATGGAGTTAAAGGAATTGAAAGATCAGTTGAAATATTTGTTAGAAAAGTGTTATATTAGGCTGAGCATTTCACCTTGGGGTGCTCCAATGTTTTTTGTGAGGAAGAAGGATGGGTCTCTCCGAATGTGTATTGACTATCGGCAATTGAACAAGGTAACCTTTAAGAATAGGTACCCGTTGCCTAGAATTGATGATTTGTTCGATCAACTTCAAGGAGCTACTCTTTTCTCTAAAATAGACCTTCATTCGGGTTATCATCAGTTGAAGGTGAGGGAGTGTGACATCCCCAATACAACCTTACGGACTCGTTATGGTCACTTTGAGTTTGTGGTGATATCATTTGGGTTGACTAATGCTCCGGCGGTGTTTATGGATCTTATGAATCGGGTGTTCAAACCGTTCCTTTATAATTTTATGGTGGTCTTCATTGATGACATCTTGATTTACTCCTGAAATGATCAGAAGCATATGGATCACTTAAGGTTGGTGCTTCAGACGCTGAGAGAGAAGCAATTGTATGCCAAGTTTAGCAAATGTGATTTTTGGTTGGGAGAAGTTGTTTTCCTTGGTCATGTGGTGTCCGGCGACAGCATCAAGGTTGACCCTAAGAAAACTAAAGCGGTGAGGAATTGGCCTAGACCATTGACTCCTTCGGACATTCAAAGTTTCCTTGGTATAGCCGGTTATTATAGAAGGTTTGTTGAAGGGTTTTCCTCTATAGTGTCTCCATTGACTAAGTTGACTCAAAAAAAGGCCAAATTTGTTCGGCGACAGCATCAAGGTTGACCCTAAGAAAATCAAAGCGGTGAGGAATTGGCCTAGACAATTGACTCCTTCGGACATTCAAAGTTTCCTTGGTATAGCCGGTTATTATAGAAGGATTGTTGAAGGGTTTTCCTCTATAGTGTCTCCATTGACTAAGTTGACTCAAAAGAAGGCCAAATTTGTGTGGTCAAATGAATGTGAGAAAAGTTTCCAAACCTTGAAGGATCAACTTACATCGGCTCCATATTGACCTTGCCAAATAGGCTAGATGGGTTTGTGGTATATTGTGATGCATCGCATTTTGTCTTGGGTTGTGTGCTTATGCAACATGGTAAGGTGATAGCTTATGTGTCTCGGCAATTGAAGGTGCATGAGAAAAATTATCCGACCCATGAGTTGGTGGCGGTGGTGTTTGCTTTGAAAATTTAGTGACATTATTTGTATAGGTTTTATGTGGATGTCTTCACCAATCACAAGAGTTTGCAATATGTGTTTACCCAAAGAGACCTTAATTTGAGGCAAAAGAGATGGTTGAAACTTCTCAAGGATTATGATATTAGTGTTCTTTATCATCCCGGCAAGGCTAATGTTGTGGCGGACGCCCTTAGTAGGCTCTCTATGGGAAGTGTATCACATGTGGATGAAGGGAAAAAAGAGATAGTGAACGATGTGCACTGTTTGGCTAGGTTGAGTGTAAGGTTGGCCGAATCCGACAATGGGGGAATTTTCGTTCAAGGTGGGTCCATGTCATCAATAGTGGTTGATGTAAGGCAGAACAAGACTTAGATCCCTCCTTAGTTAAATTGAAGAAATTGGTTTCCGAAGGAAAGATTGAGGTTTTCTCCCAAGGGGGAGATGGTGTGTTACAATACCAAGATCGATTGTGTGTTCCGGATGTTGATGGCCTAAAGGAGGTCACCATAAAAGAAGCTCATAACTCTCAATACTCTATTCATCCGGGATTTACCAAAATACACTGAGATTTGAAAGAGTTGTATTGGTGGCACGGAATGAAGAAGGACATAGCCAAGTTCGTGTCGGAATATCCTAATTGTCAATAAGTAAAAGTTGAACATCAAAGGCCCGGTGGCTTGACCAAAGAAATTGAAATTCCTACTTGGAGGAGGAAGATATGAACATGGATTTTGTGGTTGGGTTACCCCGTACTCGGAGGCACTTCGATTCAATATGAGTTGTGGTTGATAGAATGACCAAGTCTGCTCACTTATTATCGGTTAAGGCTACCTATAGTGTCGAGGAGTATGCCAAAGTTTATATTCAGGAGTTGGTGAGATTGCATGGTATACAGAGGTCTATTATATCGAACCTTGGTACTCAATTTTCTTCTCATTTTTGGAAGTCTTTTCAAAAGGGACTTGGTACTAAGGTTAAGTTGAGCACTGCATTTCATCCTCAAATTGATGGACAAGCCGAGAGGACAATTCAAACCTTGGAGGATATGTTGAGGGCATGTGTGTTAGAATTCAAAGGAAATTGGGATGATCATCCACCTCTCATTTAGTTTGCCTACAACAATAGCTTCTATGCTAGCATTGGTATGGCTCCATTTGAAGCTTTGTATGGTAGGAGATGTAGATCTCTGATTTGTTGGTTTGAAATAGGTGAGGCGGCCTTGTTAGGCCCGAATTTGGTTGTTGAGGCCATTAAAAAAGTAAAGTTCATTAGGGAGAGATTGAAGACATCTCAAAGTCATCAAAAGTCTTATTCAGATGTGACAAAGAGGGATCTCGAATTTCATGTTTGTGATTTGGTGTATGTGAAAGTATCCCCCATGAAAGGCATTATGTGTTTTGGCAAAAAGGGCAAGTTGAGCACCCGGTACGTCGGACCTTATGAGATTGTGGAGTGGGTTGGAAATGTGGTTTATAGGTTGGATTTGCCTTTGTACATGATCTCCATACATCCGATATTCCATGTGTCTATGTTGAGAAAGTTCATTGGCGACCCTAAAGCAATCACACCTTTGAAGGGTGTGACGGTTGAGGAGAATTTGACCTATGAAGAGGTGCCGGTTAAAATCTTGGATAGGCAAGTGAAGCGGCTTCGCAATAAGGAGGTAGCTTCGGTCAAGGTACTTTGGAGAAACCAAGACGTGGAGAGTGCAACGTGCGAAGCAGAGTTGGACATGATGGAGGGATATCCCTATCTCTTCCAATCTACTCAAGCCTAAGGTACTAGGTTCTATCCTTTCTAATGGTCCTAATTCTTTAAATTCTTGAGTTCATGACATTGCATGCATAGATGAGCACGAAAATGATTTAAATGATATTTTGACATGAGTTTTGAATGACTTTTGAAATGATGCATGATTCATTATGAGATATGATTAGCAATGTCTCTTGTTTGATTAATGTCCTTAAGTTGTGTTTCTAGCCCATTCGAGGACGAATGGTCTCAAGGGGGAGATGATGTAACGACCTAAACATTCTTGAACTTCGTAATGGTTGGTCAAGGTTAGTGTTGAGATCGTCATGGTTAGTGTTAAGATCATCAAGGTTACTGGAAAAAAAGATTCGGGACGAAGTCAAGTGAGGGATAACGAACCAATTGGTGGTTCACGGTCCGTGGTTGTCCCGTGGGTGGTTTTAGTGAGCTCCCTTGGAGCTTGGACCAAGTTCCGTACCAAGTAAAACTCAACAAACCACTTCACGGTCTGTGTGAGCCTTCACGGTCCGTGAGGGCTCCCGTGAAGTGTTCTAGTGCGCTCATCAAGGCTCGAGGCTGGACTCCTGACCAAGCGATGCTCCACGGATAAGTACACGATCTATATGCAGCTACACGGTCCGTGAGATCCCCCGTGAGTTGATCCAGAAAGTTCCCCAAGTGTTCAAGCCGAAGCCGAGACCAAGTGAGGTCTCACGGATAGGTTCACGGTCCGTGAACTTGTAGACAGCACCTGGGCAGCCTTCCGTGAGGCCCCATTTCTGTGATATTGTCCATTTCATTAATGGCTAATTGATAATTTGGTTTAATCCCATGCCCCTTTTATCCTTTCTAAGGTCTCCTAAAGCCCCCAAATCAAACCTTAATCGTCTTTCATTCATTCAAAGATTCTTCAAATCTCACCAAAATTCTCTCAATCCTCTTGACCTCCATTGATGAGCGCTTGAAGAAATTTGGGAAAAATCATCTTTCTTGCAAAATCATCCAATTCTCTTGGCTAATCTCAAGGTATGTGGGATT
>JBCEWC010011212.1:0-16915 GCA_038996855.1 Solanum aculeatissimum | reverse complement strand
ATTGTATTATAGTATCCTAGTTGGAAAAGGAGTTTAATATAGTATCTGTAAATAGGGTCTCAATGTAATAATGTAGAAAACAATTCAATAATATTTTCTCCTATATTTCTCACGCTCTTTGCACACATTTGTTTCTAGAAGCTCTCTGAAAACAAACTTCTCGTCAGTTGCCCCTTGAATTAACAGAGGATCTTGATAGAAACTATAGTGCAAAGCTAGACACTAGAGGTCAAAATATAAAATTTATCAAAAATGTAAGCTCCACAAATTGGAAATGCCCCTCTGCACCAATATTTTGAAGCTTCACATGAAAAGAAGTTTGTGATAGCAACTTAACTTTTTTTAATCTCATAATGATGCCTATAGAGCACTTCTGCTGCCACTGGTCCATTGAAAAGTACTAGAAACGAATGGACTGGAATTTTATCCGGATCTATATTTTCAGACTCGTCAACTTGATATGTAGACTACAAAACTCATCAACTGACGACATTTTGGAAGCAAATTTTATAGTAAGATTAACTTTATTCATCTCCACTGGTGGCCTAACATCCAGCAGAATAAATATATTTTAATGGCATGAGGACTGGGAATTTTACAACTATAAAGTTAGTGAATAACCTTTGAAGATAGGGACAGCCTAGCTGCCTTGGCAACAACATCCTCTTTTCCGGGCGTAGAAGTTGAAGACTCTACATTAAGAGTAATCGCGTCAAGAAAACCAAAAATAGAAAGAACAACATGGTTGAGCAACTAATACCATCTTACCTTCGTCAGTTGGAAGTCTACTTCGAAGAAATTTTAATAGAGCAGGTGTAGGTCCGTTTACCAAAGAGCTGAAGAAATTTTTCAAGTTAAAAGAATTTTGGATAAGCTCAAGTACCGCGGGAACAATTAAAAGTACCATAAAAGTGCCAAGATCTAATTTCAACCTCCGAAGTGTTCTAATTGGGTTGCCATTGAGCAGAAGCTTCCGCAAAGTTGTCATTAAGCCTAAGTTATGAAGTTGTAACCAAGATTAGCTCATATAAACATAAATTAATAACAAAATGACATTATATTATCTTGCACTCCTAAGAAAGAGCACCGAGAAATAAAGGACAAAGCAAAAAGTTTGCTTTATGCTAGTACTATAACAAAAGTTACACTCGTCAGAAAGAAAAAGGATAGCAAAAATGACTCTGAGAACCAGAATACCAATGACAAAATGTCAAACAACATAGCTACACCACACATTATTATTAATGAATTTGGATGAAACACAGGAAGTGAGCCTCTAATACAGCATATTAAGGGAATCTTAGTAGCCCAATTGATTGGTTGGACAGCTGAACTTGCAGCATGCTGGTGAGGGTTCGATTCCCCAGCTTATTCCCTCTCCCATTTCCCCTTCCCCTACCCCCAATTTAAGAAAATAAACAAATAAATAAATCATCCTACCAATCTCTGGAGGCAATCCAGACAATGAATTGTTAGATAAGTCCAGCATCGAAAGTTGCAATTTACATGCCTCTGCCGGGTACTCCTTCAACTGCAGACGAGAATAAACAGCTTATTCCAACTGGAGAATCATGTCAAAATGATTTCACCAAGAGGAAACTGATTAATACTGTAGACCAAGTTACAAAATCTGATTTTCAGGGAAGTGCTATATCCTCGGGGAAAAAAAAATTAATGAAACACTTCGGCATAATTATGAGTGTCTCCTAGTGATTTTCTTTTGATAACCAGAAAGCTTTGAGGCCTGTGGTGCACAATTTGAAACTCAGAGGATAAAGGACCCGTCCATGTACCCTTCTCCACTTATATCCCAAGAGAATATCCTGATGAAAAGAAGATGAAGAATAAGTAATCACCTGGTTAGAGTGGAGATCAAAGATCCCCAACCTATTAAGTGTGCCTATCTCCACAGGTAATGAAGTAAGTGCATTATTCCTGTCAAAGTGGATAAACCAAAGAATGGGTCAGCGGTGGAGAGAGCAAATGTGAATGTAATGAAACAGAATAATTTTTATGACTCTCAAAAACCAACAGAAACACAAGCATCAATGCCATGAAATACCTGATATAAAACTCCAAAAGAGCTGAGCAATCCTTTATTGAGGATGGGATCGATGATATTCCTACAAAGTTCAAATAAAGCAAGCAAACTAGGTTATGTCAACTAATAAAAGATAGCCAATGATAAATTCAGTATTACTTAGAATGTTTCCACAACCACAAAAGAAGCTTGATATACTCACTGTTCTGATGAAGGTCAAGGCGAATCAAGCGTGAAAGCCTTCCTATATTTTCTGGAATGCTATTGAGCAAGTTTTTTGCTGTAGAAGTTAGATGTGAGGTTAACCGAGTTCCTTATTAAGAATCAATTTGACAGTAAAGGAAAAAAGGATATTCAGAGTTTTACATGCATTAAGTTCAGTAAGCATTCTGCATGATGCAATCAAACTCTCAGGTAGAGTAGTTAACTTGTTTCCCTAGGATGAATATAACAAACTGTGAATTGTCGAGCATCAAACTGAGTGCAAAACCATAAGAAATCATCAAGTGGTAGAAAGATGATCAGGTTTTAGTACCTCAACATCCAACTTTGTTAATTTTGAACACTTCGCTAGATCTGCTGGCAAACTGGAAATGCTATTGTTCGATGCCTGATTCAAGGAACAGACAGAAGGAAAAAAAATAAAACTGGTATGAACAAATGGTGGAGATAACTGGAGAATGTTTGATAGTTAATCTTTTTATTAACATAACAAAAGGTTGCTTCTTTGAGTCTCAACAAGTCTTCATGCTAATAACTAATAAGACTTTTCTATGTACTTAGTTAATTACAATTCAAATTAAATAATTGTTTTGGCCCATGGGCCGACCCCAGCCTGGCTTCAGTTAAGCCTCAAGGGCTTAGTTGGGACTTTTCTATCCACTTCTACAAGTAGGCATTCAAAATTTAAGGTGGCGAATAATTCGCTAAGATATGCCAAATGACTGCTGTCTAGCGCCTAAATACTTGATAAACAGTGCAACATTTTTATCAGAACTATTGTTTCTTTACATAGTAAGATATCACCAGAAAGTAACATATCATCAGAAAGATGAGGTGCTACCTTGAGGTCTGATAACTCCACACATCTTCCAAGGGAATTGGGGAGATCATTTAGTTGGTTGTTTGAACAATCAAACCTGTAGTCGGTAGATATTTAATAAGATGGTGGTATCTCAAATGTTATTTAATACAGTGGTGAAATGATCACAGGTTCAAACCTACTTGACTAGAGAAGCCGCTGTGCCGATCTCTTCTGGGATGTTCACTATCAAGTTAAATGATACATCTAACGATTTCAGCATATGAAGCCTAACAGAATAAAAGAGAAGTCGTTAAAATATCTGGATCAGCTTTCATGTAAGATGCTTAAAAGAACCAGTCTAAAGTATTTGAAGATTGAAGAGGTTAATAAGACATACTCTCCAATGGCAGATGGAAGATGGGTTAGCTTGTTGTGACTAACATTTAGCACTGAGAGTAGAGGTAAATTTCGAAGGTCTTCCTGCAATGTTTCTATGTCATTGTGAGCCAAAATCAGCTTCTGTAGCTCCACAGCCTAAAAATAGCATAGGGCATAAATTTGCATTAGCAATTTTTAAGGTTCCTAATGAACTAAAAGTATTACTTCACGAGAAATTCATATACCTCCCACCACTTCTCATCCTCACTAGCTGCATCCAAACTTTTGTATACATCAATGGGCACCTCACTGTACATGAAGAAGCAAATCATTTTTCCTACCCTCTCTTATTGATCAAAATCAACCATTTACTATGTCTGTTCCTAACAAACGTTAAGATATTACATATTGAATTTGTTATCTACAGAAAAGATATAGTAGTCGTTCAATCACCTGCTGACACCAAAATATAAGAGAAGAAAAGAAATATGAAATGTCCTGGCATAATGTAAGTATAAAATACCAACACTTCACCTGAGGATACTGCTCCGTTTGTCTCATTATTTATTTCCCACATTTACTTGTTAGACATTCCAAAATGTTTTCCAATCCAATAACGAATATATTATAACTTTTGACTTTCCAATATTTCCCTAAATATAAACCATCGCACCAGTGTTTTGAGATTCTCTTATTCTGCATTATACACCGTTAGACACCCACTATGTTTATATTGTTTTCATAGAAGGGAGTGTAAAAATTACTTACTCTTTGAGAAGTAACAAGAAACAATTAAACAAGGCTTAAATTGGAAATTAATGATATTTAATTTCAGACACATATTAGTCTGTGACTCCATGTTCCCTTATCTCAACTTTTCACCTAGTGGTTCCATTTCCTTCCAGCAGTAATTTCCACGAGAACAGAGTCCAATTTAAATTCGTGTGAAACTCTAAACCAATTTTGAATTCACAGTTTTTTTTCATAAGCTCAGATAAACTTTTTCTCATTTTATAACTAAATCCAGAATTGTTAAGCATCTCCATATACTAGATACTATTATCCAAATACACATCCATCCTTGGTCTCACTCCACATTATAACCAAAAAAAAAAACAAGATTTTACAGCTTTAAAATGTTCTAGCTTCACTGTTTTATGCATGATGCAACCAGCAAATTAAATTTCCAGTGATGTCTAATAAAATATATAAATCACCTCAATTCAAAAAAAGTGCAAGAAAAATAGGAAAATTAGAGACTAGCCTAAGAAATTGATTTGATAAATTGAAAGAACCTGAAGTTTTCGTAGACACAATTTCCACGAGAACATGTTAGTTGTGTGCAATTCAAAATCTATATTGAATTCATACATTCTTACATAAAATATGTCCATGATTGCATCAGAGTATAACTAAGCTCAGAATCGAGAAGGATCTTCATATCCTAGATACCACTATCCAACTACACATACATCCTCGATCCTCACACAACATTTTCACCTTACGATTACGCAGCTTTAGAATGTTCCAGATTCACCGCTTCACGCAAAATGTTAACAACAAATTGAATCTCCAGTTATGAAGAAAGAAATATATAAATCAACTCAACAAAAATTTTGAAGACCTTCGAATTCATTAATTCTGCTAAAATTGTTCATCAAAGTACAACTAACTGATCTTCATATTGAATTTGATTTTCATTAATTCTGATAACCAAAAAAAAAAAAAACCGATTCTGCAACTTTAAAAATGTCCTAATTTCACGATTTCACGCACAATGCTAACATCAAATTGAATCTCCAGTTATGAAGAATGAACTGAACAAACCAACTCAATAAAAACCAAAAAATGCTCGAAAAATCGGATAATTAGGTACTTGCCTGAGAGAGCGATTCGATAGATTGAGAGAACCGGAGGTTCTGGCAGCTTTGAGAACTCGATCCATGGAGATTTCTTCTCAAATTTTCATGAATTCCAAGTATAAATTACTCATCTTACCAGATCTCTTTCTCGAAGTTATTACAATATTTTGTATACATAGCTTTGAGACCCGGTGTATATTGCTTCATCATTCCATTAGGCGGATGTTACCTATTCATAATTTGAATCATAAATTTATATTACGAAATGGTACCATAAATAATAAATAAAAATAAAAATAAAAAATATTAATATTATGATGTAATTACGCTAAATTGATAATAAATATTATATTTAAACTAATAATACAATACAATACAAAGTCAGGATGATATACGTGGCCATGTAACTTTTTTGGGATGGAATGCAATACACCCCATTTCATTTATTTTTTTCACTTTCACGTCTCAAATTATTATATATCTAATTCATATATTGTATTGCATCGTAGTGTACTTTATTAGTTAAATGAATATAATATTAAAACAAACTATATCGTTCTTTGTCCTTATATAATGTCATATATCTATGGATACGAGATAAAGTTACTATGAATAGATAAAGTGAATGACAAAATTTGTTAGGTAACAACTGATTCAAACAATGCGATACAATAGATTATATTTCATATCCTGGTGACGAATCTTGTTTTCTATATGATATGGTGATCGATGATTAGGGCAATAGCATTCGGGCTGTTTCCATACCGGAACGCCCTCTATAACAATCCGTGGGCTTACGTTCTCTTATTTTTGGGCTCGAAATCGGCCCATTACTAGCATAGCCCAAGTTTAAGAATAGTTACAAAAGCAATAAGCCCAAGAGGAGAAATTTATATTTGCAAGTAATTAATGAACTAATTATTAATGAGTTGATTAAGTGATTTAAATAATTTAAACATGTTTATTAATATAATCACTTATAATAAAATAAATAATAACATGTCTTTGATACTTTTAATCACTGATTATTGAAATCAAACTTTTGAAATATCGAATCAAAGATCAAACGTCTAGATGGCTGATGAATTATCTACTCCATATATGTATAATATTAATGAATGATTTGAATGTTTTGATTGATTTGTGACACAATTCATAATATTAATGTTAGAAGTTTGAAAGTAACAATCTAACCTCTATACGTGATTTATCTAATAAAATATTAAATAAATTATGAATATATCTTGTCAAAAAAAATTCATTAAAACGTGATTATCGAATAATCCTACCAAAAGTTAGTGATTCAAATTTTAAATATCAGTTTTTTGATATTTACTTTTAATAATTAATTATTAAAATTTTAAAATTGAATCGAATATCAAACACTCGGCTATACATACTCTTAGATAAATGTGTAAAATTTATCGATCCAAATTAGTTGAGACGCAAAGTGAATAAATAAAATAAAAGTTGTTTACCTGAAATAGATTTTTATGACTAGATTGATTATTATTATTAATTTTTTTTAATAAACTAAGATTCATTTCATATGAAAATGACCTTTTTTTTTCTAAAAATGTATGATGGGACAACTTTAATTATTTATATTGAAAAGTATTTTATTTTATTTAATATTTTAAAAAAAGGCATGCAAAGAAACTTTTGACCCTAAATATACGATGCCAATTGCCCAATTGTCCAACTATATTTTCTTATCAAGAACAAGAAAAAAAATATTATTTCTCCGTTTTAATTTATTTAACATATTTTAATTTAATATAATATTTAAGAAAATAAAAAAGATGTTTAAATTTTTTAATTTAAATTAAAAATATATCATGATATATATATTTAATCTTATGATCTAAAACACGTCTTAGGGTCTTTTTTTTTTTTAATTTGTCACAAAATTGCTCTAAACTAAATAAGTTTATTCTATATAAAAAATTGAAAATGACACTTTTTTTTTATTGTTAATAATAATAATTTATTATATTCCCATCCAGTCAAATTGCTCCACACATAAATTAGAATATAAGGAATGAAAGTCAATTTTTTGAGTGTCTTTCATGTTTAAATTAATTTAATTAAATTAATTAAGTTTTGTTGTATATAATGAAATTAAAATAAAATAAGTGGAAAAGTAAAAGAGTCTGGAAAAAAGTGGAAAAATTTATTAGCCGCCAGAGACAACTTTAATGGACCAAATAACCAATCATATTGCACAATTAATTAATTATTGTATTCTTTTTATTCATATTGATGTCTGGTATCTGTTTTGGAACTCTACTAACTCAAGTTCGTACTAAAAAGTTTCACTTTGCGGATAATAATAATATGAATTTATAGTCAATTAGGATTGTGATGGAGTGGTAAGTATTCTTTCATTCTTAATCAGGTTTTGAGTTCGACTCTCCTTAGGTATGGAGTTGCCTTTGTTAGAGAGTGTTTTACCTCCCAATGTGGGACTTTGAGGTGCAACTCCGAAATTAGAATCTGGATTAAAAAAAACACGGCTCTTACCCCTTGGGTATGAAGTTGCTTTTGTTAGGGAACACTTTACCCTTCGATGTGAGACTTTGCGGTGCGAATTCGGATTTAGTCGAGCTCCAATGTTGATATCGAACACCGGATAGGAAACTAAAAAAAAAACATGACTCTTACCCCTTTGGATATGGAGTTACCTTTGTTAGGGAGTACTTTACCCTACAATATTGGACTTTGCGGTGTGAATTCGGATTTAGTCGGGCTCCAATGTTGATACCGAACACCGGATAGGAAACAAAAAAAAACATGACTCTTACCCCTTTGGTTATGGAGTTACTTTTGTTAGGGAGTACTTTACCCTCCAATGTGGGACTTTGTGGTGCAAATCCAGATTTAGTCGAGCTCCAATGTGGCTATCAAACACCGGGTGGGGAAAAAAAAAAGCATGACTCTTACCCCTTTGAATATGGAGTTGCTTTTGTTAGAGAACACTTTACCCTCCAATATGAGACTTTGCGGCTCGAATCTGAATTCAGTCGGACTCTAAAAGTAAAGTCCATTTGACGAGCTTATGTACTAATTAAATCAAGATTACTAAATATTGACCAAAGAGTAATTAATAAAAGTATCTAATGTACTAAATAAATCATGTTATTATAAAGTAAGGTGATTAAATTTCAAACTTTTTTTTTAAATTTTTTTTGTTATTTAGTCAACAAATTATGTTTACCAAGTATTCTTTCTTGAATAATAAAAAAAAGGAAGTCCTTTCTATTCATAAAAGACTTCTAAAATGAGCAAATTCATAAACAACAAACATATAAAATCTAATAAGATTTCATTGTTATAGCTTAAGTTTTATATATTCAACGTTTAATTTAAAAAATTATACAAATTGACATTTTAAAAAATTGATTAAAAGTGAAAGGTTAAGTTACCTGACACAGGAGATACCACAATTAGGAAGGAGAAAACACGACTAGGAGGAAGAAAGAGATCATTCAAAATTATCGAAAGATTTGTACTTTTATTTTTATTCAAATTAATATGATTGAGAGATTTCAGGAGCAAAATGGAAAGAGGAGAGATAAAAGAGAATTCGTATGATTGAATATTTATCGAAAAATTTGTATTTTGATTTTTATTCAAATCAAATTTGTAAATTCTGAAATTAATGATAAATTTCGCTAATTTGTAATAAATAATTATTAGTAGATATTCATCGACTCACATAATTTTAAATTTTAAAATCAAACAAATAATAAATTGTCAACTATCACATTCTTGTTTGAATAGGACAATGAGAAGTAATTTTCTATTTTTTGTTAATAATTTCTGACACAAACTTTGAATTTTTAGCACACATTTGGAAATTGTCAACAAATTTAAGTGGAAGAAATATTGCTTTTATTGCAAAATTTACGAGTTTTGATTAAAATTATTGAATTTTATCGAATTTAATTTTTGTAACTCTAATTCATGACTTTAAATGTCCAGTCTTGGGCATGCTAAATAGTATAGTCACATGTAATAAATGGCCAATCAAAAACTATTTGTGGAAAAGTTATATTATGAATATAACAAAATTTATATGAAATATATATATATTAAAAAAATTATATATATATAAATCTCGAATATTTTTAACAAAATTTCTAATTTCGTCATTGGTCATAGGGTGTTGTGCTTTTATATGTTGGATGATGACTTATTTGATCCCTCATATGATCCTAGAAATTAATTTAAAAATTGAGTCAGATTCAAAATTTATTTTTATCTGATGAGATAATTACCCTACACACGTGTTGTGCATTTTAATATAGTCTTTGTTTCTGAGTCAAAAATACATTTGACGTATCATTTTTTAAAATATAAATTTTGTATATGAATTAATTGATTTTGTATTTTCTAGAACCATCGTCGATTATTTATCAAAATACGCTTCGAAACTAACTAGATCAGGTGTTTGAATACAATCTTGACAATTTAATTTACAGATAAAATTTCATCCACATGACAACTGATCCATTAATTTTGAGATATATTTTGATATTTAGTTTATAATAATTCAGATAAAAAGCACAAACACATGATAGTTCAGTTAAGAAATTTGCGAAAAAATAATACAAAGTTGACTAGATCAAGTATTTAAATACAATAATCAAAACGCACATGACAATTGATCCATAAGTTTTCATCCACATAATAACTGACTCATTAATTCCAGACATATTTTACTATATAGTAATTGATAATAATTCATATAAAAAGAAAAACTTCTCATAGTTTAGACATAAAACTCGCAAAAAAACATAATAATTCAAACATGTTTTTGATCATTATTTTACATTAAAAAAAGCACACTAGCATATGGAAAAAGACTTGCAAGAAACTTGAGTGAGTCTTAACCATCCAAATGGGCAGAAAACCAAATGGAAGAAATTGGGGATTCTTGAATTTGTTAAATTCTTCAAGTCTTCAATTGTCTGCTTGACTCTAATGAACCATATTTTGCCCATAAATGTCAAATCTATATAAAAGGTACAATCACTTACTCAATTTCTTCACTATTTTCCTACAACCCCCCACCAAAAAGATTGTCTTTTTCAGCAAATTTGAGCTAAAAAAAGATGGATTTTTGTGTTAATAGCAAAAAGGAAGAATCTTTTGAGAACCCCATTTGTGTAAAACTTTCAAAAACCAAATCAGAGATGTTTTTCAGTAATGGGTATCTTCCAGATTGGTTCTTGGTTGAGGTTTTATCAAGATTGCCTTTGAAATGTGTATTTAGGTACAAATCTGTGTCAAAAAGATGGCGTTTCTTGATTTCTACAGCTTCTTTTGCTTCTCTGTATATATCTCGTGCTTCTTTGTTAACACCTTGGACTATTCTTGCTAACACTCTTCATGTTAATATGAAGAATGGTAGCTTTTTAGCTCAGTCATTTTTGCCTGATTTGGTGTCTGATAATTGGTTACATTCAAGGTTTAGTATAGTTCATTTACCTAATATTGTGTGTAGTGAAGTTGGTGAGGGGTGTAATGTTGTTGGAGTTAGTGATGGATTAGTTTTGTATGATGGTGGTGTGGTTGCAGAAGTGATTGATTATCATATTTACAATGGTATTACAGGGAGTTGTGTTGGTCTTCCTCGAATTTCCACGCGTTTTGGTTATGCTAGTACTGGTTTTTTAACGAAATCTGAAGGGGGGTCTCTTACGAGTTTTAAAGTGGTGAGGTTGGATTGTCAGTTTGGTGAGTCGTATGTGCTTAAGTTTGAGGTGTTCTCGTCTGAGACTGGACGTTGGAAGAGAGTTGTTGTGTATATGGATGTAGGGATTGAAGTTGTGTGGCTTAGGAGGCCTGTTGCTTTGAATGGTAAGCTACATTGGATTGATCGTAGACATGGGATTTTAGCGTTTAATCCTTATGATGACTTCAATCAATGTCGCGTTATTGGTCTCCCTAGTGATATTGATGAACAATGCATTGATGCTAGGAATAATGGAAGACCTATTTTGTTTGATGTCCATCAAGGTCAGTTGAGGTATATGGAGGTGTCTGTGGTGTCCCTGTATCCCTTTGGATTTTCAGGCATTTCTGTTTGGGTTCTTGATGAGTATGACTCTTCAAGCTGGAGTTTGCAGCACAAGGTAAAGATCAAAGACATCTTGTTTGATGACATTTTGATTAGGAAAGCAATGAATGGGGTCATTCCTACTCCGATCGCCTTCCATCCACTTGATTCCAACATCATTTACCTTGGTTTTGGGGACACCATTGTCTCATACAACATGAAAACATTAAGATTGGATACCCTTGTTGATCCAGCTGGTATTCGAGGTACGTTACAGAGAAATGGAGGAACACCTTGTTGGTCATCGGGGTTCTTGTTCAGGCTTCCTCCATGGCCAATTTCTCTTCCTATTAAGAAAGAAAAGGTAAGTAAATGGTGATTGATGGTTTCTGTGTATAGGTGAACTAATAAAGAGCTGCTTGCTCTGGTCATTTAGTTTTAGAATTATTTTCTTTTACGCGATAAGTAGTCATGCATTATGATCGGAACTTGAATTCAAGTAATAGAACCTATGCTTTTTTACTAATTTATTCGATACAAAATAATAAACGATCTCTTTTAATGGTGTTTTTGTAACTCATCTTGTAATTTCATTCAAGTAGAGTCGTATTCATGGGACATCAATAGTCTTGATGGCGATGCCCAGATAAGATTGAATGGAGAAGAAAATATGTCAACCACTCAGCTGGGACAGCTTAAAAGCCTCACATTATTCTTCGTCGTGTTTATTGTTTTTCAACGCATCAACCCTTTCTAAGATAACGTAACGTAACGGATATCGAAAAATTACTTATTTGATAATATATAAATGTAATTTGGTGTAGTCACCAGATATACAAAAGATCTAAAAAAAAATAATAATAAAAGAAAGTTCAAAGTAGAAAAATTCTTATGATTTTCTCCCTCTACGACTAATTAAGTTACATTATGATGTAAGAACCCGAGTGGGGTGTTCCTTATAAGGTAGAGAAGTTGTTTTCGATAGACCCATGACTCAAATAATCATCTATACATGGACCTAATCTTTCACAGTCTCCTGTGAATTGAGCCACTTCTACATCAATGAAAACAGCTTATGAAAAATAACCATAGATATGGATCATACCAAATAAACAATTTGATATTTTGTTGAATGATATTGTTCAAGCTAGATCTCAAAGATATATTAATTCATAAGGGTATCAATCGGGTGGGAAACCAAAAACAAAAAGAGGAACACTTCCACAAAGTGAGAAGATCCATGTAAACTGTGGATAGGAGGCAACGGAAATAGGAAAAAAGCAACCTTTGTAAGGAATAGAGCCTTTTATGCTTAATCACTATAAGTCACGTTTTTTTTTTCTTTAACTATCAACTACATGCCCAACATCCACGAAGTAAGGGTAAGGTCTACGTACACTTCACCTTTCCCAAATCTCACTCGTGGGATTACGCTGGATATGTTGGTGTGGTTGTTAACGCCTGACTGCTGATGCCACCTATGCATTTCAATAGACAATCCATAGGTATTGGGCAGAGTCAGATAATTTCGTACATCTGTACAATGATGAAGAAGCATATAATAATAATAATGATCAGAATAGGAGAAGGCACAAGATGAAGGCGCAGAAGAGAAAGATGGATAATCTGTTAAGAGACTTGTCCATTTGCATTTCTTGCCTTCTCATTCTAGAGCTACCGCCTCCTGGCATGGGGTAAGAGCTCAGATAAGGATACGAGAACGAGCTTGCGTCCGAGCCCCCCAACATCCTTGCGAGGAACATTTCACTAAACATCACGACCATTGGGCTGAATAATCGAGTCATTCCAGTGCCTCCAAAGGTAGATGGAGCTATAGCTGCATAACCACCAAAAGCGTGAGGGAAGAATTGTTGGTGATGAATTGAGGGTGGTGGATAATACAAAGAAGTGTGATGAAGTTGTTGATCAATGTGAGAAGTTGGAGGTGATGATGTATTAACTTGAGTGGTTGTTGTCCAAATGGCTTGAGGCCTGCGAGGTACGACTAAACCAACTTGAGACTCATTGGATCTGCATTCTTCTGATGATGTCCCACGGCCATAGAGAGGTACCAGTGAAGAGTTCGAGATGTGAGATTTACAGACCGGACATTTAGGCGTCTCTTCTAATCCCGGGTCAGAGTTCTCAACTTGAAGCCACTTGTAAATGCAAGGCCAGCAATATAAGTGACCGCAGAGGGTGACAACAGGATCATGTGCTGAATCAAGGCAAATATTGCAATCGAAACATCCCATCATATTTCCAGAGTTTGCTGTTGGATCTGCTACTGAGTTCCTTTTCTTTAGGGAAATGTCTTCATCAGATCCAAAACCGATAGTAGGTTCACCAAAAGACTGTTCTAGAGCCATGGAATCTGTTAAGAAGACAAAAAAAGGATCACAAATAAATCAATCACGTAACTTAGTTCTTTGAAAATCATCTAAGAAATCCCCATCAAAGTAAGGAGCTGATATTCACACATCTGAACTTTGAGAATAAATGACAACAGGAGCTATGGTTATGGCCTTATGCATAAGCTATGCATCTATAATTAGGAAAGGCATATAAGCAGGAATCATATATCTTTACCAGCATAGCCATGTAATATGTACAAAATGGGACTAATAACCCCTAGATAAATATAGCAATCATTTTCCCATTAGAAAAGGGATATCTATCCTGCATCAGTTACATTTCTTTTGAGCCGAGGGTCTATTAGAAACAATCTCTCAACTCCACACAAATAGAGGTAAGGTTTGCATACATCTTGCCCTCCTCAGACTCCACTTGTGGGAATACACTGGATATGTTGTTATTTTGTTTCGAAGGGATATCTATTTCCTTCTTTAAAGGACAATTTCACATCAAAATTATGTATTAGATATAGAACCAAACTTCAAACATTTCAGAATTCTACAAACTATTATGTAGCATTGTTGAGTTTGAATTCATTATAATATGTTCATTCTTTTGGGGTTAAAGTTTATATTTTTGGGCTTGGAGGGTGGGGTGGAAAGTAGTGTCACTGATTACGAGAAAAGCCTGACAAAAGGATTGAAAAGGAGAAGAAAAGCCAACTTAAGGAAAAATTTCTAACATCAGAAATGTTAAACCATCAAGAAATAGCTCAATGAAGACTTGTCCTGAAATAGATGGAAAATTGCAAATCCACATTTTCTGTTTCTTGTAGGGAAAAGCTTATTGGAAAACATTATGTCAGCAAATAAACAAGAAAGTACTGTACTTCTTAAAACATTAAAATTGTTCATAATTGCTCTAATCAATAAAGCAAGCTTTATTCTTGGTTGTTGAAAATGAGACCTACAAACAATCTCAAGCTTGAAATTACACATTAAACGAGATCAATCATGACTTCAAATCACAACAACAATAACAACATATCTATTATAGTCTCATTGTGGATTGGGGAGGGTAGAGTATATACAAACTTCACCCCTACCTCAGAGGTAGAAGGGTTGTTTGTGATAGCTCAACTCAAAAAAACGACTTTCAATCACAAGACAAAATAAATTTAATCAATTACCAAATAGCTCACTCTCAAACTACTTAAGGTTGTCTAAACAATCCTCTATATCCATTTAGCTCTATTCAGATCCATTCGTTCCAATTTCAAATCATTTACCTTTCTCCATTCTCAAAACAAAAATTCTAAATAATTTACATTAACATCTTTGACAATACTTTAATCAACTGACAATATCAAAACCTTTGGTCATTGAAATAAAGGCCTATAAATGATCTCAAGCATGAAAATACCCATCAAACGAAATCAATCACCCCACGAATCACGAACCATAAGATTTCAATCAATAAGCATATCTCAATCTCAAATTACTCAAGTTGGACTAACAAAAAATATTCAGATCCATTTCTTTCCAATAACTAAAAAAATTTATCTTTTAAGCTAAATTATACATTCTCTAAACCAAATAAAATTCTCTACTTTCCACATTATTTTAACATAACTTTGGTGTTTGAGTTTGCTCGCTCGCACCTCAAAAATCTCAAGCATGAAAAATACCCATCAAACCAGATTAATCACCCCACAAATCATGAAGCAAATTATTTCAGTCAATCAACTACATCTCAATCTCAATTTACTCAGGTTGGACTAACAAAAATTATTAAGATCCATCTCTTTCCAATTATTTAAAAAAACAAATAATCATTTTAGCCAAGTTATACGTTCTCCAAACAAATAAAACTCTCTACTTCACTCTTTTTTTTTATATGAACTTTGGTGTTTGAGCCAACGCGCTCGCACCTCAACGTTCTCAAACATGAAAAATACCCGTCAAATGAGATCAATCACCCACAAATCACAAAGCAAAATATTTCAATCAATCTCAAATTACTCGGGTTGGACTAACAAAAATTATTCAGATCAATTTATTTCCAATACTAGAAAAATTTATCTTTTAAGCCAAATTATACCGTCTCTAAACAAATAAAATTCTCTACTTCCCACATTTTCTTATATAACCTAGGTGTCCAAGCCAGCTCGCTTGCACCTCAATTATTCCACTGACTCTAAGTACCTGGTACCTCCCATCAACACAAGCAGCAGGTAATTCAGCCATCCAAGGATTATGCAGATGGAAAAAATCACATTGTTTCTGTCTCGATCTATTATCACATTTGTCCAACATACTATATACAAAATTCTAACCAGCTAATTCATATCGTCAATGTCAAACCAAATTTACAAAATCACAGTGTTTCAATCTCGATCTATTCTCACATTTATCCTACGCACTACATACAAATTTCTAACCAACAAATTCATATCCCCAATTTGAAACTGCATTTACAAAATCACCGTGTTTCTATCTCGATCTATTCTCACATTTATCCTACGTTCTATACAAAAATTCCTAACCAGCTAATTCATATCGCCAATGTGAAACTTCATTTACATTACACTTTGTTCTTACCTACGGAGCAAAAAAGCAACAGAAAAAAAACAAAACAGAACAATTAACAAAATACATTGCGAAAATAAGAATGAAAGAGCTGGAGATTGTACCGGCGCGTCGGAGAACGGAAGAGAATGATCGGCGATTGAATCGCGACGAGGAGAAGGAGATGAACTCCGGCGAATCTCGAAGAAACGGCGTCGTTGGAAGTGATCGGAGGAGAAGAAATGAATTTGGGCGTGATTTTTTTGGGAATTGTGTATATTTATAAACAGTAAAATGTTTTTTCAACCGCAAATAAGGAGAAAAAAAAGGGAGGCGCCGGTTGGCGGTTTTTTCTCGAAGAAAACGGTGTGGTTTTCTCATTTTTATTTTTGCGCCCGGTGTCGGCAGGGGTGGGGAAAAAATCGAAAAATCGGAAAATCGAATCGAATCGAACTAATTCGGTTTTTTGGTTCAATTTTGGTTTTTTTTTCCGGTTTTTTGGTTTGGTTCTCGGTGTTAGGGTCCCAAAATTGCGGTGCACCGAAAAACAAAAGTTTTATATAATTTTTTTAAAAAAAAATTATATATATATATTAGACCAAAAAAATAAAATTATATATATAT
>JBCEWC010011211.1:0-16915 GCA_038996855.1 Solanum aculeatissimum | reverse complement strand
AAATTTTGAGTCTCCATATTTTCGTCTTTATCACCAAAATCCTAATTGTAATAATTTTCATACACTAGGTTGTGTTTTTTTTCTGCTTCTGCCTCCTTCTCAGCATAATAAACTTTTTGTACAATCAACTAAATGTTCTTTTATGGGTTATAGTATTTCACATAAAGGTTTTATTTTCTATGATCCATTTTTAAACAAATTTTATGTTCCTAGAAATATTGTTTTCTTCGAGAATCAGTATTTCTTTCCTATTCATGTTGAATCATCTTATATTTCTCCTCTTTTTCCTACTTTTAAGGATTTATCATCTTCTTTTAAGAGGTTTAAATCTAGATTTATGTATAAACGAGTTGGCCAACTGTACCCCATCTTGAAATTGACTCGCCACCTGAAACTGTACCACAACTAAAATATGAGAATTCTTTAATATCAGATCCTATTGAGCCTATTTTATGATCTACTCGAGTATCTCGTACTCCCAACTGGTATGGATTTTTCTCTACTTTATCTAATGTTTTTGTTCCAACTTGTTATTCACAAGCTTCCAAGCATGAATGTTGGCAGAAAGAAATGGAGGAAGAACTTTTGGCTCTTAAAGAAAATAACATATGGGACATTATTTCATGTCCTTCAGAAGTCCACGCAATTGGACGTAACTTCATTCTGATGGAACTTTTGATAGGTATAAATCTCGATTGATTGTTCTTGATAATAGACAAGAGTATGGTGTGGACTATGAGACTTTTGCACCCATGGTAAAATTGACTACAGTGTGAACTATTATTGTTCACAAAAATTTCCTCTTTATGAAATAGATGTCAAAAAAATATTTCTCCATGGTGATCTTAAAGGAGATATTTATATGAAACATCCACCTAGTTTGTTCTCATCACCTACATCAGACGTATGCAAGTTGAAGCGGTCTTTGTATGGATTAAAACAAGCTCCTAGAGCTTGGTTTGATAAGTTCTGATCTACTTTGCTACTGTTTTCTTTTGAACAGAGAAAATATGACTCACCTTTATTTCTTCGGAAAACATCTATAGGTGTGTTATTATTTTAGTGTATGTGGATGATATTATAATTATAGGAACCGATTCTTCATTAATCACTAGCCTCTAATAGCAGTTTAAATATTCTTTTCATATGAAAGATCTTGATACTCGTACATATTGTTTAGGTTTGGAAGTTCATAATGATGCATCAGGTGTGTTTCTAAACCAACACAAATATACTTAGAATTTGATTTCTTTGGCTGGTCTTCAAGATTTCTCCTCTGTAGATACTCCATTAAAATTGAATGTGAAGCATCATTGTGAGGAAGACAATCTTCTTTCTAATCCAACTATATTTCGATAATTAGTTGGGAGTCTAAATTACCTTACTATTACTTAACCAGATATCTCTTTACAGTTCAACAAGTTAGCCAATTTATGTAAGCTCCCTGACATCTCGACTTGGTGGTTGGTCATCGCATTATTTGGTATCTTCTAGGAACATTTACTCGTGGATTGTTCTTTCCTAGTGATTCTCCTATTCGTCTTACTGCTTTCAGTGATTTCGGTTGGGCAGGATGCCCTAATACTCGTCATTGAGTCACTACTTGGTGCATGTTTGAAGATTTATTGATATCTTAGAAGAATAAGAAGCAAGATCGTGCGTCACAATCTCCAACAGAGGCTGAGGCTGAATATCGATCTATGTCTACTGCTCGCTTGGAGGTTTATGACTTCGTGGATTACTTGTTGAGATTGAATTTCCTCAAACTAATCCTATTTCTCTCCATGCTGATAATACTAGTGCTGTTCCGATTCCTACTGATCCAGTTTATCATGAGAGGATCAAACACGTCGAAGTAGATTATCATTATATGCGAGAAGTTGTAGATAAAGGAGTCATTACTCTTCCACATGTGTCTAGTGATCTTCAAATTGTTGATGCATTTATAAAATTCATGGCATGTCAATGCTATCAGTTTCTAGTAGGCATATTGATGCTTCTTGATCCACAAACATCAATTTGAGGGGGGAATGTTAGCATGATGTACAACTCACAAATCATGAATTAATGGTGAATGATGGTATACATTAATGTTGTAAATAAGTGTAATCATAGAGATTTGGTGTAGTAATCATATAGATAAATATTATGATAGCATAGTAGATTTGGAGGGATAGCATAACAGATTTGGAGGGATTTAAATGGCTGATTTAGAGGGATAGAATAGCTGATCTTTAGGGATAAGAAAATAGATCTTTAGGGATGTGTAACGTGTATACTCTCTATACAATATAAATCTCTCATTTTGAGAGGTTTTCAACAAAAATCTTGACAGTGATTTGTAGCTAAAAGTTACTCACAACTTGAAGGTATAGATTTTGAAGAAACATTTTGTCACGACCTGAAATCGGGGTGTGATGGAACTCACCTACCCAAACCCAACAACTTATTAATAATAACAAAATTAGAAGATAACAGACTAATAGATAAATATGCGGAAGAAAACCAAATACATATATCCCAAGAATTGGTGTCATATTTACAAGCCTCTAAAAGTAGAATACTCAAAAGAAATACAAGTCTCAAATGTCTAGTTCTCAAATAGAACATAACTTAATAAGGACTCTGTGAAGGTCTTCTAAGGACATAAGTAGCTACCTCAAGAAATATCTGAAAGCTCAATCTTGAAAGTAGAGAAATCTAGCAGGATGGATTGGGCTCACAACCTATAAAAATATAGCAAGGAGATGAGCACAAAACAATGGGGGTACTCATCAATCTACTTTGAATCAGTCGTACCTGCTCAGGATCATCTCTCAACATATCAACACTCATGCTCACCACTACTACTATGTCAAACTAACCTATGGGAAATTTGCATCTCCGGCCATACAAGGCCTCAAAAGGAGCCATCTGGATGCAGTAATGATTGTTGTTGTATGCAAACTCTGCTAAGGCTAAGTATTAGTCCCATCTAGCTCCAAAATCAATAACACAAGCTCAAAGCATATCCTCTATCGGACTATCCATCAGTCTGGGGGTGAAAAGTTGTACTCAAATCCAAATAGGTACCTAAACCATGATGTAAGACCTTTCAAAAGTGTAAAGTAAACAATGAGCCTCGATCTGACAGAATGGAATTTGGGACCCCATGAAGTCTTACTATTTGACTGATATAAAGCTGGGACAGTCTCTCCACGGTATACTTTACTTTGACCGAAATAAAGTGTGCAGACTTAGTCAAACGATACACTACTACCTAACTAAATTCAAAACCTCCGACAGTAGGTGGTATGCTCACAACGAAATCCATGGAAATACGCTCCCACTTTCACTTCAGAATGGGCATCTTCTGAAGCTCTTCACCTGGCCTCAAATGCAAACACTTGACCTGTTGATATGTCAAGAACTTGGAAATGAACTCAACTATGTCTCTCTTTATACCGGACCACCAACAATGCTGACTCAGATCATGGTAAATCTTTGTTGCCCCAGGTGTATTAGAATATATAGCACAATGAGCTTCTTCAAGTATCAATTGGGTCAAATTTCCCACCTTGGGAACACAGATATGACTCCCAATCCTTAAGACACCATCAAAATCAAGTATTGCAGCTTCTCTAGCTTACCTCTTGTCACTCTATCCTGGATAAAACACAACTTCTCATCATCAAACTTCCTCTCAGTATGAATCTGATCCATCAACGATAGGTGGGCCTCGATAGTAGCAAGCAATCCATCCTATTATGAAATCTACAACTTTACTAATCCATTAGTCAATCTCTGGACATCTCTAGCCAACGGTCGCTCCTCAACTCAGATAGTTGCTAAACTCCCTATACTAAAAGCCTTTCTACTCAGTATAATGTCCACGATATTGGCTTTCCTGGGATGATAAAGAATAGTCAAGTCATAATCTTTTAGAAGTTTAATCCACCTTATTTGTCTCAGATTTAGATCTGGCTGATTGAAGATATACTAAAGACTGTGATGGTCAGTAAATATCTCACAATGGACTCCATATAGATAGTGTCACTATAACTTCAACATAAATAGAATCACAACCAACTCTAAATCATTGGTGGGGTAGTTCTTCTCATATACATTTAAATGTATAGAAGCATAAGCGATAACCTTCCCTTTCTAAATCAACACACCACCTAGCCCTACCCCCGAAGCATCATAATAAATAGTTAAATCAATGCCTTCCTCCGGTAATGTCAAAATAAGAGTTGTAGTCAATAATGACTTAAGCTTTTAGAAGTTCTCTGCACACTCATTAGACCAATGAAATACCATATTTTTCTGAGTAAGCCTAGTCAGTGGAGCTACAATAGTGGAGAATTCCTTAACAAAACAATGATAATACCCAACCAAACCCAAAAAACTGCAAATCTCTATAGTTGAGGTACGCCTTGTCCAACCGTGAACGACCTCAATCTTTGCTAGGTCAACTTAAATGCCCTCCTTGGATACCACGTGCCCCAAGAATGCTACTGAATTCAACCAAAACGCGCACTTGGAGAACTTTGCATACATCTTCTCCTCCCTAAGCCTCTGGAGCACAATCCTTAAATACCTCACATGGTCCTCTTTGGTCTTGGAATTGACCAAAATATTATTGATGAACACAATCATGAATGAATCCAGATACAGCCGAAACACCCCATTCATAAACTCCTTAATGTTGCATGGGTGTTAGTCAAACCAAAGGACATAAGAAGAAACTCATAATGGCCATACCTTTTCCAAAAGGTTGCCTTGGGAATATCTGATGGCTGAATAGAAAGTTAATGATACCCAGACCTCAAGTCAATCTTAGAAAATAATGTGTCTCCCTGAAGTTGATCAAATAGATCATCAATGTGAGGAAGCAGGTATTTGTTCTTGACAGTCACTTTGTTCAACTGTGAATAATCAATACACATCCTCATAAATCTATCCTTCTTCTTAACAAAGAGTACTGAGGCACCCCAAGGTTAAACACTAGGGCGAATAAAGTCGTTACTCAGCAAATCTTAGATCTTCTCCTTTAGCTCATTTAATTCAGTCGCAGTTATTCAATAGGGGTTGATAGAAATGGGCTTAGTACCTGGCTCAAGGTCAATAGCAAAATTAATGTTCCGATCAGGAGGAACTCCCGATAAATTGGTAGGAAACACATCCAAAAACTCACCAACCACCAGAATAGACTCCATAGTAGGTGACCTAGCAACAACATCATGAATAAAAGCTAAGTAAGCCAAACACCCTCGATCAATCAACTTTTGGGCCTGAATATAAGATATTACTTTACTTGGATAGCAACTCTTTGAACCGGTCTGCTCAATCCTCGGTTTATCTGACATGGCTAAGGTAACGGTCTTGGCATAATAATTAAGAATAGCATGATAAAGAGATAATTAATCCATACCCAAAATAATATCAAAATCTACCATATCCAATATAATCAAGTCTACCCAAGTCTTATTGATAGCCAAAGTAATAAGACAGGATTGGTACGTCTGATCCACTACTAACGACTCTCCTACTGGGGTCAAAACATGAACAAGCAAAAACATGGAATCATAAGGCAACTCAAATGCCAAAGAGAAACAAGAAGACACATATGAACAAGTAGATCCAAGATCAAATAACATAGATGCAGGGCGATGGAAAATGGAACAATACCAGCGATTACCACATCGGTGGACCTGGTAAAGCATAACAATGGGAACCTCGACCTCTACCCAAAGAAGTTGACCCTCTACCACTTGAATGAGTAGAAGTATCACCAGCTCCCCTACCGTCAATACGTCCACCTCTGGCTGGTTGTACCAGATTTCTGATTGGTGTTATGGAGTATGATCTGTGATACCTAGTATGAGTCTGCCAAGGCCACTGGTAAATCAAATGATCAGGAGATTTACACCCATAGCAAAACCTGGGTGTGAACCACTGTTGTGAAAGAGCAGGAGGTATGTTGTAACCTCCTTACCTCGTAGGTCTCTGCTAGGCACTAGATGAAATCTAACTTGTACTATAGGAATCATGAGGTCCTCATCCTCCCTCTGAAGTTGGCAAGGTTGCATGAACCCTGTGATGCTGCAAGGAAATACCCCTCTATTCATACCTCTACCCCCTATAAGGCACTTGAATATTATCCCGAAGTATGTACCCTTTTGGGTCCCCAAACTCCTCCCTCTACATCAACTCTGCCTTCTTGGCAGTACTAACCACAAAGTGAAAGGAGGCTCCATCTCTAGCTACTAAGAATATAGACTGTCTGATAGAATAAACCAGCCCTCTCATATACTAGTGAACTCTCTCCCCCTCAATCGGAATTATAACCGTGGCATGTCAGGCTAACTGGAAAAAACAAATCTCATACTCTAAAATAGTCATAGTGCCCTGCCTCAAGCTCTCAAATCTCAACTGAATAACCTCTCGGACACTCCAAGGAACAAACCAATCATAGAAAGCACCAGAGAACGTCTCCCTAGTCATCTGAGGAGACCCAATAAGAAAGGATCTTGTATAAGTTCTCCACCACTCCTTGGTTGACCCATAAAGTTGGAGGGTAACACATCTCACACCATATGTATCTACTAGACCCACAATATCAAACAACTCCCTACAAGAAGTCAAGAACATATGTGCATCCTCAGTCTTACCACCCTGGAACTTGCGTAGCTCCGTCTTTCTGAACATCTCATATCTATGCTACTAATTATTAGTAAAGGCAACAACTGGTAGAATCTCAATATTTAGAGCTACTAGTGATTTCTTCACTTGAACCTGGGCTTCGGGGGCTGAGGCTGAACTCTCACCCGAGTCTGTGAAGTGCCAGGTTTGTCAACTAGGCTACTAGTCTTCCCCAGAGTCTCCAATACACCCAAAACTCTCAAAAGTGTATCCTGAAGTAGTGGTGCTACAATGAATTCATGTGGAACCTGCTCCTGTCTAAGCTTCATGGTTGGCTTGGGTGAGATAGCCCGATCATAATCCCTCACTAGTGCGACTCCTCAGCCTCGACCTCTAGCTCATCCTCGGGTACCTCCCCTACCCCTAGTTGGGGTCTCAATAGAAACATCAGAGAGGCTTCCCCTGTCCTATAGCACCAGTAGCTCTGGTCCTTACAATCTTTCAAAAGGACCCATGAATACTCAACACTTAAAAAATGCCCACGTACAAATTGATTAGAATAAAGTAAAAGAGAATTTTCTAATAGTCTCCATAGCCTCTCAAGGATAAGCAATGAACGTCTCCATACCGGTCCTTAAGATTCTACTCGACTGGGCTTGTACACATGTGAGACCTCTAATCTTGGGGCTTTGATACTAAATTGTCATGACCCAAAATTCGAGTATGATGGCACTCACCTATCTCACCAAGGCAAGTCAGCCCAAAACCCAACAACTTATTATTAATAGCAAAAGTATAAAATAACAGACTAATGAGATAAATATGTAGAAGAAAATTAAATACAACTATCCCAAGAATTGGTGTCACATGTACAAACCTCTAAAAATAGAATACTTAAAAGAAATACAAGTCTCAAATATGTGGTCCTCAAATATAACATAATAAGGACTCGTCGAAGGTCTATTGGGGACATAAGTAGCTACCTCAAGAAATATCTGGAAGCTCGATCCTAAAATGAGAGAAATCTAATGGGATGGACCAAGCTCACAAACTACAAACATATTGTAAGGGGGTGAGCACCAAACAATAGGGTACTCAGCTAAATAGAACTAACCTAAAGTAAAACAATGAAGAATACAGTAACTCCTTAAATCCCAACCATAATCTGCCAAAACTACACACCTGCACTTAGGAAAGTCTCAACACAATATAGATAATATTCATAATATACACATAAGCATTTCATAGAACGATGACTCAAGAGTCCAACAGGTATAGAAAATCATCAATAAAATAACCCTTAACTAATAGTAGATAAGGCAACACATGTGCATGTAGACATATTCTGAATTACATACTCATGACATATTTGAATATAAAGAAGAATAACATGATGCGAGATGAAATGGATGTGATGAAATGTAAATAATGCAATTCAATGTCAAATATTGTGATGCATTCCTGTCCTACGATATACATCCGCTTATAACCTCAGACCAGAACTCATGGGGGACACACGTGAACCATATATCCGCCAGAACCATTTTCCTTCGGCAATAACTTTTCATACTTAGCCGGAACCATTTCTCTTCGACTTTTTATTTGTTTTCTTTCTTCTATTTTTCACTAGCCGGAATCATTTTCCTTTAATTTTTATTTCCAATGGATCATCAAGCAAACATATAATGAATGCACAATAGATATGTTCATGACAATGAAATGATGTAAAATGTTCATATGAATCATATAGTTCAACAAATCAATCCTTAGTAATCATAAGTACAAAAGTATCCATAATATAGTCCCACCCTCATCACTATATCGGTATACACATCAAGTAATACACAATCCGATGTAACACGAACCCACACTTAGTTCATAAGTTCAAGTATAGCTTACTATTCACAATTAACCTATAATCAAGAGAATATTACATAAGGCAATACCTAAATTGAAATCTCATGATCATAGCCTAAGATAATGGAATTCTACCCCAAAATAGTCTATCGCATACATAAAGGAGCATACAAGGTTCATTTACACTTACCAAAATGTTAGAAGTCCACTTGACTCAAATAGTCTCCAATCAAGTTGAAATCTCCACTTCCCTCTTCTATGGTTCTCCAACTCACCAAAATCTATTCAAATATGATATTAAAATCACAAATGATTCCAACAAAATTAAAATAAATTAATTCAGAGAAAAAAGGGTAAAATGGTGAAAAATCTCATGCCAAAAAATTTTGCCAGAATCTAAAATTTTTTACATCAAATGTTCTCCTCGTAATAAAGATTCCTACAGTGAAAACCAATTTGAAAATGGAGCTTGGATGAGGGAGAAATCATCAATTAAAGTTTAGAAATCAAAGTCCCAAAACTCCCCAAATTCCACCATTTAAATCCCAAAATTAGAAGTTAAAATCACAAATTAATCAGTGCAATCAATGAAATAGGTTGGAAAATAGTTACACAATCATTTGCCTTGAAATCCCACAAAATCTCTCCCCCAAACTAAGCTTGGAAGTGTAAAAGTGGTGGAAATAGATTTTAAAATGTATTTTTAATGACTGACACTGTTCAGGGACTAAATATACTCTACAAGCGTGGATAAATAAAGAACTTTGTTTGAGAAAGGTTTGACTACCCTTATTATAAACTAAGTGGGGTAGTTAATAATTCTTATGAATTAGGCTATGGGATGAGATCATGACATAAATTTGAGGGGTTAGAAATTGTGGATTATATTTTTTCAACCGTGTTGGGACTTATTTATTGTGTTTCGCCCATATAGAAGCTTACTTCTGTTTTTCCTGAATGCCTCTCAATGTGAGAGTCATTTCATTATATTGAGAGTATACACATTACACATCTCTAAAGATCTATTTTCCTATCCCTAAAGATCAGTTATTCTATCCTTTTGAATTAGCTATTTAAATCCCTCCAAATCTGCTATGCTATTATAATATTTATGTATATGATTACTATAACAAATCTCTATAATTACACTTATTTACAATATTAATGTATACAATTATTCACTATTAATTCATGATTTGTGCGTAGTCCATCATGCTAATATCCCCACTCAAATTGATGTTGGTGGATTAAGAAGTATCAATTTGCCTCCTAGGAACTGATGGCGTTGTCGTGCCATGGATTTTGTTAACTCATTAACAATTTGAAGATCACTAAACATATGTGGAAGAGTAATGACTCCTTTATCTATAGCCTTTCGTATATAATGGCAATCTACTTCGATGTGTTTGGTCCTCTCTTGATAAATTGGATTAGTAGCAATCTGAGTAGCACTAATATTGTCAGCATGGAGAGGAATAGGACGAGTTTGCAAAAATAAAATCTTAGCAAGTAATCCAGTAAGCCATATAACCTCCGAGCAAGCAGTAGACATGGATCGATATACAACCTCTGTTGAAGACTTTGACATATGATCTTGCTTCTTACTCTTCCAAGATATCAATGAATCTCTAATAGACATGCACCAACTAGTGACAGAATGGCGAGTATCAAGGCATCCCGCCCAATTAGAATCACTGAAATCAGTAAGACGAATAGGAGAACAACTAGTAAAGAAGAATCCACGAGTAGATGTTCCTAGAAGATACCGTATGATCCGACGAACAACCACCAAGTGGAGATGTTGGAAAGCTTACATAAATTGACTAATTTGTTGAACGTCAAAAAAGATATCTGTCCGAGTAACAGTAAGGCAATTTAGACTCTTAACCAATTGTCGAAATATAGTTAGATCATGAAGAAGATAGTCTTCCTCACGATGATGCTTCATATTCAATTCTAATAGAGTATCTATAGAGGAGTAATCCTGAAGACCATCCAAAGAAATCAAATCCTAGGTATATTTGTGTTGGTATAGAAACACACCTGATGCATCATTATGAACTTCCAATTCTAAGAAATATGTAATAGTACCAAGATCATTCATATGAAAAAAATCTTTAAGCTATTGTTGGAGGCTAGTCATTAATGAAGAATTGATTCCCGTAATTATAATATCATCTACGTACACCAAAAGAAAAACACAACATGTATATATTTTCCAAAGAAATAAAGATAAGTTATATTTGCTCTGTTCAAAAGAAAACTGTAACAAAGTAGATTGAAACTTGTCAAATCGAGCTCTAGGAGCTTGTTTTAATCCATACAAAGACCACTTCAACTTGCGTACATCTGATGCAGGTGATGAGGACAAACCACATGGAGGTTTCATATAAATATCTTGTTTAAGATCACCATGGAGAAAAATATTTTTGACATCCATTTGATAAAGAGGTCAATTTTATGAAGCAACAATGATAATAAAAGTTTGCACCGTAGTCATTTTTGCTATGAGTGTAAACGTTTCCTCATAGTCCACCCCATACTCCTGTTTGTTACCAAGAATAACTAATCGCGATTCGTACCTATAAAGAGTTTCATCAAAATGAAGTTTAATTGAATAGACCCATTTACATCAAATTGGCAAACACTTGAAGGACATGAAACAATGTCCCATGTGTTATTTTCTTTAAGAGACAAAAGTTCTTCCTCCATTGCTTTCTTCAAACATTCAAACTTAGAAGCTTTTAAGTGACAAGTTTGAACAAAATGTTGGATAAAGTAGAGGAAAAACCATACCAATTAGGAGTACGAGATACTCGAGTAAATCACCGAGTAGGTTCAACAATATCAAATAAGTGTAATGACCCTGAACGTCATTTTTGGCATTTTCAACTAAATTACAATTTTTTTCCTTCCTTAAAGTTGTCTGGGATCATTTTTGGATGAGTCTAAAATTCAAATTTTGCAAACCTTGTAAAATGTTGGAGTTTTGCAAAAGAAAGAGTTTTAAAAGGCCCAAAGTTGAAAACTTTGAGTTTTGGAGTCAATTTGAGTTTTGAGCATCGGATCACAATTTTGTTAATTCCATTAGTTACTAATACCGAACTTGGTCTAGAAGAACTTGCAGAACTAAATTCAGAGTTAAAATAGAGATTTTAGACCCAAAGTTGTATTTTTAGTTCATTTTGCATCATAGGTTTGACTTTGGTCAACATTCGGAGATTGGGAGCTTGTAAAAAATTTTTGTCTATTCCAGTGGTTCCAGGTGGTGAAACTAACACTAAAAATGCCTTCGTTGTAATATTTAGAGATTTTGAGTTCAAAACTAGTTTTAATGGCCTTTCTCGGGTTTGAGGCCATAGAGGTTATGAATTAAACTTCTAGTGGTTCTATTGAGTCTGGATTGTCCTTTCTGGTAGGGTTCCATATTTGGTTTGTCTTCACGGGGTTCCAAATGAATTCTCAAGGGCCCGATCCTAATTTTCATTGTGTTGTGTTGCTGCTGATAGTTTTTTCTGGTGCAGGTCCAGGTTGTTCTCCGCGATCGCACCTAAAGCTCCACGTTCGCAGAGGTCAATTTACTTAAACCTCCATGTTAGCGAGATAGGGACCGCGTTTTCGGAATTGAGGCGTGTGAGGCCCCCTAAGCCTCCGCATTCACAGAGTACACTTACGCGTTCGCGAAGTGTTGGGCCCCTCTGACGTCTGCGTTGTCGAAAGTGCTCTGCGTTTGCTGAGTGTTGTTTGTGCCCATATAGTATTCTTTTTTAAATATGCGACTTAAACCCTTTTCACCATTTTTAACATTTCCAAGCTCGTTCTAAGAGGGGGATTTTCAAGGTTTTGAAGGTAAATTGATTGGATAACTATTTTCTAACCTATTTTATTGATTTACATTGATTAATTTATGATTTTAACTTCTAATTTTGGGATTTTGATGGTGTAAATTGGGGATTTTCGAATATGGATTTTCTAAACTTTAATCATTGATTTCTCCCCCATCTTAGCTCTATTTTTAAAAATGCTTTCATCGTTGGATTCCTTATTGTGAGGAGAACATTTTCATCCATTAATTTCCAGATTCCTAAAATATTTTCCAGCATGGAATTTTTGACTAAATTACCCTTTTTCTCCTAATTGAGTGATTTTAGTGTCATTAGATTCGTTATGTGATTATGATGTCATATTTGAATAGATTGTTGTGATTTAGGAAACCAAAAAAGGGGGAAAGCGGCGATTTCAACTTGATTCGAGACTTTATTTGAGGCAAGTGAACATCTAACCTTTTGTTAAGTATGAATGAACCTTGTATGCTTCTATGTGTATGAAATTGAATAATTTGGGGGTAGAATTGCATTATTGTAGGCTTGATCATGACTTGTGGTGTTGAATACTCGTTCATATGGTGATATATTGATCTATAATCTAATTGTGGATTTGTGACCTATGTGATCTTGTGAATCATCCGATGTTGATATGAGAGGGTGCGTATATAGTCATATTATGGAAATATTATTAATACTATGATGATATTGAAACACTTGTGAAATTAATCAATTTCTATTGTTGAGATATATGATTCATACGGACATCTTAAATATTTCATTCCCATGAACATAAGTATTTGCCATTATTATGTGTTTGCTTGATAATCCATTGTTGAAAATGAAAACCCGAAGGGAAATGGTTCTGGCCAGTGAAAAAGAAAAAGAAAGAAAAGAAATGGAAAGTTAAAGGAAAATGGTTTAAGCTAGATATGGAAGTTAATGCCGAAGGAAAATGATTCCGATGGATACATGGTCTATGTGTGGCCCCTATAGGTTCCAACTAAGAAAGACAACCATATCTGATCAACAAATGTGTATTGTAGGACAGCTATGCATCACAATTATTTGGCATTGCATCACATTATACATATTTCATGGCACCTATTTCATTTCATATCATATCCGGTTGACACTATGGTTATTATTCTTAGGATTATATACTTATCATGTTCGTGATTGTGAACAAGTTCTAGACACACTTGTATATTTGTGTATTGAGATATTATATCAGTTGACGAGCATATCTATATTGTTGTGACCTATATATTATATTGTACTGGGAATTTTCTAAGTGCAAGTTTGTAGTTTGGCGGATTGTGGTTGGGATTTAAGGAGTTACTTGTGTTCTTCATTGCTTTATCTTAGGTTAGTTCCATTTTGTTGAGTACCCTGTCGTTTGGTGCTCACCCCTTGCTACATTTTTGTAGGTTGCGAGCTCGGTCCATCTTGCTATATTTCTCTCTTTTCAGGATCAAACTTCCGAATATTGCTTGAGGTAGTTTCTTATGTCCCCAGTAGACCTTTGAGGAGTCCTTTGATTGTTATGTTCTATTTGAGAACTAGACATTTGAGACTTGTACTTATTTTGAGTATTCAATACATAGAGGCTTGTATATGTGACACCGATCCTTGAGTTGATTGTAGCTGATTTTCTTCTGCTTATATATATTATTTGATTGTTATCTTCAGGTTTGTTACTTTGTTAAGTTGTTGGGTTTTGGGCTAACTCGCCTTGGTGGGATAGGTTCGTGTCATCATACTCAGATTTTGGGTCATGATAATTTTGTATCAGAACCCCAGGTTCGTAGGTCTCACATGTGTACAAGCCCAGTCGAGTAGAGTTTTATGGATTGGTACAAAGATGACCGCTACTTATCTTTGAGAGGCTACGGAGGTTATTAGGAAATCCTCTCTTATTCTTTCCATTCCTGTCGTGCATGGTTGTTGTTGGATTTCTAGGCATTGCGTGGTTTGAAATTCAATCCAGCTTTAATGGACTTAAGGGGTAAGTGTGTTGCCAGCCTTGGATTGTTCTATAATTTGGGAAGATTTGGGTATGGTTGAGGTCCATCGAGGTAGTCAAATGTAAGGTACCAGGAGGATGAACCTAATTGAAGGAGCTAAAGAAATAGCTCTAAGACCTCTCCAGTAAAGGGTTCATATGCTCTAGTATATCTTCATGGGGTGCCCCTATTTTTGTTTGTGAAGAAGAATGATGGCTCTAAGAGGAGGTACGTTGATTACAAACGATTGAACAAAGTGTCAGTGAAGAACAAATATCCTCTGCCTAGGCTTGATAATCTATTTGACCAACTTCAGGGTGCTGCCATAGTTTCCATGAGTGATTTGAGATTTGGGTATCATCAATTGAGGATCGGGGCTTTTGACTTTCCTAAGATGATTTCCTAAATGGGTTTTGGGCAGTATGGGTTCGTTGTGACATCCTTTGGGATGACCAATGTCCTAGCCACATTTATGGAGTTAGTGAAGGATATATTTTGACCATATTTAGATTCCTTGTTATTGTTCTTATTGATCATATATTTTGGACTATTCCAAGACCGAGGAGAGTTGTATGCAAAAACTTTCAAGTATGAATTTTGGTTGAGTTCATTTGCATTCTTGGGTCACATGGTGTCCAAGGAGGGTATTCAAGTTGATTCGATGAAGGTTGAGGTTGTTCGAGGTTAAACTAGATCTACCTTAGCTACAGAGATTCACAATTTTATTGGCTTGGCCGGTTACTATCGCTTATTTGTTCAGGGTTTCTCTAATATTGCAGCTCTATTGACTAGGATTACTCAGAATGATGTGGTATTTTATTAGTCCGATGAGTATGAGGAGCGTTTTCAAAAGCTCTAACATTTATTGACTACAACTCCTATTCTGACTTTGTCAGAGGAGGGTGTTGATTTCACAATTAATGTTGATGCTTCAGGGGTGGGGTTAGGTGGTGTGTTGATGTAGAAAGGAAAGGTTATTTCTTATGTTTCTAGATAATTGAAGGCCCATGAGAAGAGCTACCCCACTCACGATTTGCAATAGGTTGTGGTTGTACTTGTGTCAAAATTATGGGATCACTATTTATAAGGAGTCCATTATGAGATCTTTACTAACCATCGCAGCCTACAATATATCTTTAGTCAGCAAGATCAAAATTTGAGATAGAAAAGGTAGATTGAGATTCTAAGAGATTATGACTTGACTATGTGAGTAGTGTAATAATTATAGGATTACAGTTGTTGAGTTTGTCAAATTAGGGTTTCTTGGTATGGATAGAGGATGACAATGTGTTTACTGGAGTCAAATCCTCTACTAAGTCTTCTTGGAGTGGACAGGTAGCATGGACGACTGTGATATACCCGCTATGGCAGTGTATATGTCTACTTGGCTAGGGTTATGAGCTGTATTGTTTCACTACCCATCTAAACTGTGGGAGGAGGCACACTACTTGGTGAGAATTAAAAACTAATTCGATTATGTGTGACAGTTATTCAATGAGATAAAATGCGAACTATTCGAGCACAAACTCCTCGGAGGGTATGATGCATTTTAGTGGTGAATTTAATGGGCCTTCAGATGTGGAAATGGTAATACACAAAGGTGGAAGTAGTGGTCTTCAGACATGAACACTAGTTACTGAAGATTTATCGGTTGTTGCACTTACTTAGGTATTGGAGTTTGACACTACTGTTACATTCAGGGAGAATTAATTGGTTGTTACTATGTATGTTTGAGTTAGAAGTCGGTCATAAGGAAGGTCATAGTGGTGAATCTTGGAATAGGTAGTAATATGTCTACGTGTGGATTTTATCTCAGAGATCCACGTGGGGACTGATGACTTCATTATAAGCCAAAAAGAGGGTGCTGATATTGAAAATCACAAGCATATGGACTAATGAGGTTTCGACAAGTTCATTTATAAGGATGTAATTGGGGATGCCAGTAAGATATTGTATGTGGGTAATTGGTTAGACCATTGGATTTAGCTGGTATGACGCGAGATTGGGTTAACGTATCAACTATAAGGTCAGGTTGTAGTATGTCATGGCTTTGGTTACTTTGTTCGGCATATGGTAATATGGTTACACTTGTATTAGTGGAGTTAAGGGATGGTGAGATGAGATATGAAAGGTAAGGTTACAGGAGTTGGATCAATTGTGAGAATGGGATTCCTTATGACTTTAGATTTAGTGACTAGTACGAGTAGGGTTGCTAATGACGGGCATTATAAGATATATGAAGAAGTGATTGATGATAAACTAGGGCATACAATCTTTAGCGATCTTCAAGGTATGTAATAATCATGATCGAGAAGGGAATTAGTTGCATGGTGTGAATCGAGATCTAGGATCTCATGGTAAGTTGATATTTGTGATAGTTGATTTCGTCGAGGTATGGAGCAGCGTGGAAAGGAGAGGGTTGTATACATTGGTTTTCGGGCATTTTGAAGGGGTTTAAATGCGTCTTTGATTATTGACTCTACTTCTTTTATGGTGGAAGGACTTAATGAGGTTGCATTTGAGTAGTTATGTGAAGTGAAAGGCAACTTGCTGGGGGGGGGGGGGGTTCTAAGAAAGTTTGAAAAGAAAAGGGTTACAAGCATG
>JBCEWC010011210.1:0-16916 GCA_038996855.1 Solanum aculeatissimum | reverse complement strand
TGTGTTCAATATCCACGTTATTTTTAGGCCTAAATTTGTACCTGGAGAAAAGTCATTTGGATTTCTCTCCTTTTTTTTTACCTTTTTGGTGCCAATAACTTGGTATCAAATTATCAGTCGTCTTAAGAAAAATATCAATTTGGAAGGATTTTGATTATCTTGCTTTTATTTATGTGTCATCATTTCATAATTGAGCTAAGATGATAAATAATTTAAGACAATTATATTTTGGAAATTACGATATATAAATCGGAGAAGTAATATTGGACTAGCAGGATTTCTTGGTGGTCTTGGAGGACAAGTAATTCTAACTCAACATCAATTTTTGGAAATTTAATTTTTTTTTCTCATAATTTAAATACATGAATCCAAACTTGGTTTTCTCCTTATCCAAGTTGCACCGGAAAAGACCAATTTGTCATTTTAATATGGTGTGACATGAGAAAGAAAAGGTGCAAAAAGAGGACAAGAAAGCACAACACATGGTAAGAAAATGAAAGCTACTTGCCAATACAAATGGATTTACTTCAAAAAGTGCTAATTTTCATTATACAAAAATTCATCCATCTTTTACCCATTTTTTTCATTGTTGCAAATAATGAGTGGACATGAATTGAATTCCTATATTGCCTTTGTGGACAGCACTAGTCTATTTTGTTGCTTTTGTTGTACAAGTCACGTCTAAGAAGGGCCCATAATTCCCACACGTTTTGAGTATATTTTCCGAAATTACTTATGTACAGGTCATCCATTCTTATCTCAAATATCTAAATATACTCCTGCAAATAGTATAATTTTGCAACTTGGCTTCTAAAAATTGTCAGTTTGTGCAAAGTGGAAAATTCCATGGCAAATCCTTACACCTTTTTCATTTGCTTTTCTTTGGGGATTTGTCCTTCAACGTAATAGCTGACAAATCTATATAAACGATTGTATTATTTCTAGATGAACAATCAAATATGTTAAAAGTTCCTTATTAACGCATAATAATCACACAACCCGATGTTTGGAGTCCACATTACAGTTCCCATCAAATCTGAATCTCAACAGGATTTTCTCTACACCTAGAAACCTCAAATTCGAAATCTCGAGTTAAGAGTGAAGTAGTTTCATCACTACACAACAATCCATGTTGATTTGTCAATGCTTTGTTAATTCTCCTCTTATATATGCACATATTATAATTTTGCTCGTAGAAATGAATGTATGAACCTTGCCAAGTGCTCAAGACATTTATCGCAATCCAAAATAGGAGTCGTGATGTAAGAGCACTTTATTGGTGGCCTTTTCAAAAATCGTATAATATTTGTTCATACCTTAATACCTTATATATGTATCACATTGATTGTAAATTTAATTATTATTACAAATAACTTTGAAATTTTGAAAAAAATTCATAAACTTCAAATTTTGGATCTATTTTTATCATGTCTAATGCTCGGCAAACCTATCCAATTCAAACAAAGTGATAAAATTAAATGACCGTGCACATCTTAAATTCAAAATAAGACAATGAACTAAATATTAAAAATTAACTACCTAATACTAATACTTAGATAAAAATAATTAAAATATATATTAAAAGTTAACTATCTATAAAAATGTATAGTTAAGTTATAAACAAAAATCTAGAACAAAAATAGGTAGATAGCCAAATCATTACCAATGGATTTAACTAATCCAAATTCAATCATGCAAGACTTATTAAAGGGAACGCTCCCTGCTAATTAAGGAGTTCTTTATGTTCATGTATCTTTATTAATTTCTAAGTGTTTGGACAAACAAAAAAAAAAGAGTGAAATTTGGAAAGAAAAATATTTATTTTTAAATTAAAAATAATATTTAAAAATCAAATTTATGTTAGGATATAAATATAAATTGAAATTATTTTTAAATTTGTGAGTGAGTTAAAAGTGAAAATTGTTAAAATGACTATACGAAGTTTTTTGAATTTCAAAAATTTGTAGCAGATCTATGTCCGAACGAGATATGCAATACTGCAATCTCACAAAGATATATAGTGTACGTAAATCTTATCTCTAAAGTTATAAAGATAGAGAGATTAATTCTAATAGACTTTTAACTCAAGTGAAACATTTTAAAGTTATTTGAAAAAAATAGCACAAAATGAAAATAGTAACAATTAATAACAAAATATAGCACTACGAAAAAAAAACAATATCAATAAAAATTAGTGAGATAATTGAAAAATGAATGATAACTATGAGAATAGTGCTAAAACTACTTGTAAGAGATTAGATACCAAAATCACCACTTATTATCATACTTAATACAAAAACAAGAAAATGATTTACCAACTAACTTTTTACTTTATTGTGCAATCTTCAAATATTGTTAAATAGGTCACGTTTTTTATAAGTCCAAAATGCATCATATTTTTTTAATATTCATCTTAATACTTCTTTAATCTACTTTTATCTCTCAAAATATTCATAATTGTCGTTTGTCTAGGGATGACAATTGAGCGAGTAGGGTCAAATTTGAGCGGGTCATAATGGGTCGAGACAATAAATGGATCAAGATCCAATTCAATCCGAATTTGCTTAGACCAAAATGGGTTGAGTCAAAACGGGTTGAGTAATGAGTTATAAAGTGGGTCAAAACCCAACTCGGCCCAATTTTTAATAAGTTTTACTTATTTTATTTGTTATTTTTTAATATTTTAGTACTTAATTAAATTATATTTTTTTTTATTCTGGCTATATAAAACATATCAAATTAAAAAATATATTTTAAAATTATTTTGACAAGATCTCTCTCGTTAATTCGAGTTGCATATCAACTCAATTTTAAATATGCTGAGATGGATTGAATTAAGATGAATTGAACTAATAAATGAACGTGTTATTAACCTATCCTAAATTCAAAGAATTAGACAAAGTGAATTTAATTTTACCACCCCTACGTTTGCCAACTTTTTCCTCTCTATGTGCCCCAAACTAGGAATAGTGCCAAGAATCCTTTTTCTTTTTCTTTTTTCATTTTGGTTTTATTTGGTGCCCTTTTAAAAATCTTATTTCTAGTGGTCGAAATAGAAAAAATGAATATCTTCCATCACAAGGCTGGCGGCTATAAATAACGGTGTACATCAGAAATAGCCATTCCTACTTTCCAAAGATCTTCAAACTTTCCACAAATCATTTTTTTTCTTTCCCAAAATTGTATCTCTTTTTATCTTATCCCAAAATTTTCTTTCCCTATATGTGTGCAGTTCCAAATATTGTTTCGTTGATTACACAATCCGTTATTACATCATCAACAAACTTTTTAACGACTTTCTTGCAGAAGTTCTATTTGCCGAATTTTGGATAAGTTTTCAGTATGAAATCAATCAATTTGATAACCATGACGCCTTGTTGTCGAATTTTAATCCCATGTAGGAGTAATTCTTTTCTGGGCCTTCCATTCAAGAAGACCCATAATTCATTCAGCAAGAATTCGTCGAATTTTCGTTTGAATTTCAGGCAAAAATGTGATTTTCACGGCTACCCATCTCGTAGTTTGGGGGCTGGAAGGATTATCAATCGGACCCAGAAGCTGTTTTGTGTTGTGCGAAATTCATCTTGTGTTCAATCTAGGGTTTTCTCAAGAAATTGTAATGGTGTTAACCCGATTGGGGCCTCAAAGAGAGGTTTCCGTGTTATTGCTAATGTTGCATCTGATTTTAGAAATCATTCCACTTCGGTTGAAAAAAACCGTGTTAATGACAAGAATTTTGAAAGGATTTATGTTCAAGGAGGTTTGGGTGCGAAGAAGACATTGGTGGTGGAAGATGCTGATTTGAATGAACATATGGAAAATGCTGACATAAATGAACATGCTGCAACTGTTCGACGTGAGAAAGTTGAGAGCGTCAAAGAGGGTGAGGGGCAAGTGGGTGTTCAGGGCAGGGAGGAGTCACAGGTGGTGAAGGAAGCATGGAAGTTGTTGGAGAATGCTGTTGTTTCATATTGTGGGAGCCCTATAGGGACTCTTGCTGCTAATGATCCTAATGACAAGTTGCCATTGAATTATGATCAAGTCTTTATTAGGGATTTTATTCCATCCGCCCTTGCTTTTCTACTCAAGGGGGAGAAAGAGATTGTTAGAAACTTCCTGCTTCATACTCTGCAACTGCAGGTAATCTTTTGCTTTGAAAATTTATTGCTTTTAGCATTATAATTGTCTTTTATCTGTCTGAAAAATGATCTGCTTCTACCAATTGGAATGTTATAATTTAACGATTGAAACTTTTTGCAAATGACTTCATATTGGATATGCTGTTGTGGAAGCTTTAGATTCGCATTATTATTATTGTTTATGTGCTTTTGCGCACTTTTTACAGTAATACAGAAAAGGTCTTACGTGCACCAGTAGGACTTAGAAATGATAATGCTTTCTGTTTTTTGGAGAGAGGGATCGGGAACCTGGCTGAACTTTTTGTTTTTCTAAATACTCAAGGTGAGTGTGTGATTGGGACTATGTAGATTTGTTTCTTTGAGATTCTTCTTTGAATCCTTATTTGGTGGAGACTTGATCTTTTAAAAAGGAGTTTGATGATTATCTTGTAAATTCAACCATATCCTTCATCTGGTAGTATCAGCACGAGATGGTAATTTTCTTGTCTTTTTAAAGACAGGTCGTGTTTAAGCTACCAAAGAAAATAGTTCCTTAGATTGTTGTTATGTGATCGCATGATTAACTACATATTTTATTGTTTAGATCTTTCATTGATGCATCTTCAGATTTAGTCAAAAACCAATGATTGGGATAAACATTTTTTGTTGTTGTTGAATCCATGTTCTTCGTTCTCATTTTTCCTGTGTTTGAGTAGATATTGGTTTAAGTTATTGATTTACTGTAAGATTGACTACTGTTGGTTTCTGTTTTTCAGAGTTGGGAGAAAACTGTGGACTGTTACAGTCCAGGGCAAGGATTGATGCCTGCAAGTTTTAAAGTTAGAACAGTGGCTCTTGATGATAACAAATACGAAGAAGTTCTAGACCCAGATTTTGGGGAATCAGCTATTGGCCGTGTAGCACCTGTTGACTCAGGTAAGTGTTTACTTTTCATTGCCTTCATTTAATATTAACTCTCATAAAGTCTGTTTATTCGCAGGAGAATTCAAACTTATTGTTTATTGACTAATGATTAAACATTTGTTGAAACAGCCTCTCTATCTCTATGAGGTAGTGGTAAGGTCTGCATACATTTTACGCTTCCCAGACCCCACTAGTGGGATTCCACTGGGTATGTTTTTTTTGTTGTTGTTGTTTGCTAATGATTAAACATTTGCGAACTATTAGTTACTTGATCTGTTATAGAAAAAGTTGTCTTAGAAAGAGGATAACTTTTCTCAGATTTTCACTTACTGTATAAACTACGTTAGAACTTTTCCTTTGAGAGCAATCTATTGTTCCATTTGTACACCTTCACAAAAATGGTAAGTGGATGCCAACGTGGACTGGGCCAGCATAGAAAATTGGTTGTTGAATGCAACAAGAGAGTATTAATACTTACCTTTCTAAAAAAATGTATGAAAGAGAGTATGTAGGTTAATTGATTCTAGTCGCCATAAGTGTTTATCACTAGTGAAGAGGTATTTCACAGTTATCTTATGTTGTTTAACTTTTTAGGATGTCCCTTGGAAAAATAAATAACTCAATAATATCAGAAGAAGGTAAAGGAGGAAAATTGATCAAGAAAAGAATCATCACAAAATTTTGTTACTTTAGTTCCATCCGTTAAATGGATACTGAAAAATCTAAAATTGTGAATTTTCAGGCTTGTGGTGGATAATCTTGTTAAGAGCTTATGGGAAGATCACTGGGGACTATGGATTACAAGAAAGAGTGGATGTACAGACTGGCATAAAGCTGATAATAAACCTTTGTCTATCTGATGGGTTTGATATGTTCCCTTCTTTGCTAGTCACTGATGGTTCCTGCATGATAGATAGGCGGATGGGTATTCATGGACATCCACTTGAGATTCAAGTAAGTTGATATTGTCAATTGTCCTTTGAATGTTGCAAGTGGCGTAGCTGATTCTTCTTTTTATGTTCAATATACATGTCAAGTTCATCTTGTGAGTCTTTTCTTGACCTGGTATGCTGACATTGGTGTATAGTGTATACTTATATGATAGAAGCCGCTTGTGCTAGGATACTTCAGTGAATCAGAATTTGGTGATAGCTGAACTCTATGAACTTTGGAACTTGATCTTTCCTTTAACTTTACACTGCAGGAGAGGGTGGCATAAGCTTAAAATTTTTATTCTATGTTGACAAGTGTTGGATAGCTGGTCCAAAGGATCCTCCACCTCCAGCAATGAGGTTTTAGGTGTTTAGGGGTGTGGCTTTACCAAATAATAATGTTAATAATTTATTCTATATTTCTGTCTTGCACATTCTCATGGAGTGATCTGAAATGCTATCAGTGTTTTCCTTCTATAATTCTCTCTTTAATCTTTTTGGGCTTAATATGTTTGATGTTGCAGGCGTTATTTTACTCAGCACTTAGGTGCTCCCGTGAGCTGCTTTCTTTGGATGAAGGTTCCAAGAATTTGGTGAATACCATAAACAACAGACTTAGTGCATTGTCATTTCACATTAGAGAATATTATTGGGTTGATATGAAAAAGATCAATGAAATATACCGATATAAGACAGAGGAGTATTCCACTGAAGCCACTAACAAATTCAACATCTACCCTGAACAAATCCCTCATTGGTTGATGGACTGGATTCCTGAGGAAGGTGGTTATCTTATTGGCAATTTACAGCCTGCCCACATGGACTTTAGATTCTTCACACTTGGAAATCTGTGGTCCATTGTGTCATCTTTGGGTACCCCAAAACAGAATGAAGCTATCCTGAATCTGGTTGAAGCAAAGTGGTACGATCTTGTGGGTCTTATGCCCCTTAAGATATGTTACCCAGCTCTGGAGTCTGAAGATTGGCGTATAATCACTGGCAGTGACCCTAAGAACACGTGAGCTCTCTCTTTCTATATGTACATATATTTATAGATATGTCTGCACGCGTGTGTATAGGGTCTTGCTAACCTTCTGAAAGTAGTTGGTTTAACATAGTGCCCACTTTTAATTTACCCAAACTACCCTCAATAGTCACTGAAGTTACACATCAATTAGCAGGGCCTTTTGGTCTTTCACAAAAAAAAAACTAAACCTTCTGCTTCTTTCTCATCCATCTACTATCTCCTTCTGTATTAATCTTCTCTCTTTCATCCATGACTCTACCAAATTTTACAAGATAACAAAGCAACTTCAAGACAACAAAGAAACTCCTTTCTCTTTCATACTGAACTTGGGAGTAATCTCTCTATTTGGTAACCTCCTGACAACAGAATATGAGAAATGATTTTCTTTTTAAAGAAGGATTAAGTGAAGCTACAGAAATGTTTGGTGAGGAGATGTGTTTAGCATTTTTTTTGACAAATAATTCTTTGCATATTTTTATGAGTAGAAAAACGCTCTTGTTAATTATACATTTATGGTTAAGCCCTTTTTTTCCCATTTCTCCAACTTGATTTGAAGATTTTGAAAGTTATCAAGAATGTTTAAGCAGCTGACTACATTCTTGAGGCTTAAACATCGCAAAAAGTATGGTTCATAGTTAAGCCCATCTTCTTCAATTTCTCCAATTTATTGTTCACAATGAACTTTTTGCATATTATAAATGGGTATCCTTTCTCTTCCATAGTCAACCTCTAAGTTCTAATATTGAATATTTCTCTTTATTCATGGTATTTGAGAGCTCAAACCGTGAGAAATACAACAACATACCCGATGTAATCCCGCAAGTGGAGTTTGGAGAGGTTAGGATGTATTGAAGGGGTCTGAAGAAAACAGGAGAAGGAATATCGTGAATTTTAGTGAAAAGACCATGAAAAAAAATAATTCCAAATACTTAATAAGGTAATAAGGATTAGCAGGGTTAGTTTGGGTATATTAAAAGTGGTACAATGCTCACCTACTACTTGATAGCAAGGCCCATATATATAATGTGTTGTTATCTTTGGGTATTTAAGGTGTCAAGTTACTAATATTTCCAATTTGACTGTTGCAGACCTTGGTCATATCATAATGGGGGTTCTTGGCCAACCCTTCTCTGGCAGGTAAGGTTGCATTCTCTTCTTGTGGTTGATTGATGAATTTCTCTTAATGATCTCTCTTTCTTTCCGCAATCAGAATTTGAAATGATTTTATGTTCTTAACTCAAGTTCCACTAAATTCGTCTGATTTATCCCTTAGATACTGCGACTAAAATGCAATTATTTCATCTCTCTCTGCATATATTTTGATTGTATTTGGAGTGCTTAGGAGGCTGAGCAGAATCCAATAAGCTTATAAATGTTTTATCTTTTCATGACAGTTGTCCTGGATAAATAGGTAACAGAAACAGTGATCTTAGTTTGTCCTAGTAAATTTCAACCACGGAATTATATGGAAAGCCAAATTCTCCATAACCTGTACCCATTTGGCAGACTGAGGAAGCAACTTTAACTTATTGAACAAAAAGAAACAGATTAAAAGTTCACTTTTGCTCTTAATTTATTTAAGTTGATGTAGCTACTGATTTGTTAAAGGATGACTGAACTCTATAATGATTATTTATAAATCCATGTGGAAATGTTCCACAATGCTGTAAATGACGACTTTTTCCTCTTCCTGTGTGTTTCGTAGTTTTCATCAGTTAGTTGGTTTCTGAATTATTGTTTAAGATGATAATGTAATGTTAGCTGAAAGCAAATGGAACAAACATCTCTAGCTTGCTCCTACCTTTGCTGTTTTATGATGTTGCTCTTTCTATTTGTTCAGTTCACACTGGCATGCATCAAGATGAATAGGATTGACCTGGCTAAGAAGGCAGTCGATTTAGCGGAGAAAAGGCTACAAGTGGATCAGTGGCCCGAATATTATGATACAAGGTACGCTAAATTTACAGGAAAGCAAGCCCGGCTGTACCAAACATGGACCATAGCTGGTTTTCTGACATCTAAAATGCTGTTAGAAAATCCAGAGACGGCTTCCTTGCTATTCTGGGAAGAAGACTATGATCTTCTTGAGATTTGTGTCTGTGCTCTTAAGAAATCTGGTAGGAAAAAATGCTCACGTGGCGCGGCCAAGTCTCAGATCCTTGTATGAGTCAGCCATCATTCTTTAAGAGTTTTAACACATTTTACATGTACAGGAAATAGTTAGGATAAGGGTTTTCGTCTGGAGGGTTTTTTCAACCTCAAGACTTGAAACCAAGAAAGACAGTTTTTCACACAGCATTATGGAATTACCATTGTTTTTGTTAGCCAATCAATTGTAATAGTACATCAACTTAGCAAATGAAGCCAAGTTTATTTAAAGGCGTTCATAACTGGAAGTTAGTCTGTATACATATTATTATATTATACTACGATGATTGACATGTTTGTATTTGTTTCTTGTAGTTTGTGTAAGGTGCATAGGGGGTGAGATTTTATGTTTATTTATGAATCATATTCTGTCATTTTCCTTTACTATTCCACGAATGATTCATGGAGTTCGAATTTTCATAATTTAAGCGTGAAAAACTTTTGGAGTTCGTGAAGAAACTCCATGAACAATTCATGGACTAAAAAACTTTTATGAGGTTCAACTCCAGTAAAAGTTTCTTGGATTTTGTTGTGTCTTAATTAGGGGTACTTTTATCAAAATTTATCTTTTATTAAAAAGCAGCTAGACACTGAAGAGGGTCTAAAATATGATTCTTTTTTAAGATTGAGATGAGAAAAGCTTATTACTTGAGCAAACTTCTCATATATTTTTTTGTATACTTTGAAAAAGAATTAGAAGTTACAATAATTCAAGTTAACACTTTTTTAGCTGTTTTTAAATCTTTCAAACTCAGAGAATACCAGTTTCGACCTGGACAAATGAAGCAAATTTTTGTACATTTATACTGTTACACACAATGAATCAAAGATCTCCACTTTCTGTAATCCACGCGCATTCGTTAAATGGTTTTGTGTTAAGCTTAAGTTTATGTTTAAGCAATGAATGCAAGAAAGCTTGTCTCCCAAACTCAAATTCCTCAAACTATCAGAAATTCTCTCCTTTGTGTTGTAATCGACCCACCCCATTCAAACCCACCATTTTTACCAAAGCCTCCTTCTGTATTAGCCACTGGTCTTCTCAAGTTGTATTTCGAAAGGGGTCTAATTAGAGAAGCACGTACACTGTTCGATGAAATGCCTGAAAGAGATGTTGTTGCTTGGACGGCCATGATTTCTGGGTACACTTCATGCAATCTCCATGGACGTGCTTGGGTGGTTTTCTGTGAGATGATGAGGAATGTGGATGTGCGCCCCAATGAGTTCACGTTATCTAGTACGTTGAAGGCTTGTAAAGGGATTAACTCGTCCTCTGGTGGAGCTTTGGTTCACGGTTTGGTTTTGAAGCAAGGCATGAGTGGAAGTCTTTATGTATCGAATGCCCTTTTGGATGTCTATGCTACGTGCTGTGTTAATATGGATGAAGCATCTGCGGTTTTTGAGGAGATCAGAGGGAAAAATGATGTGTCTTGGACTACCTTAATCGCAGGATATACTCATCGTGGTGATGGCTATATGGGGCTTAATGTTTTTAGAAGAATGTTATCGGTATGCATTTAGATATTGCCAGTTAATGCATATGCAATATAGTGTCACTGTTGTCCTCGTGAATTCACCTGTTGTAGAATTTCTTTTTCTGACTTTTCATGCTTTTTCGGTGTGTTTTTGATGGACAGGAAGAGGGTGAATCAAACCCATTTAGCTTTTCAATTGCAGTTAGAGCTTGTGCCACGGTCCATTCATGTACATTGGGGAAGCAACTTCATGCTGCAATCATCAAGCATGGGTTGAACTTTAATCTACCCGTAATGAATTCTATTTTAGATATGTATTGTAGGTGTAGCAGCTTAACTGATGCAAAGCAATGCTTCCATGAAATGACTGAAAGGGATTCAATCACATGGAACACTTTGATTGCTGGATATGAGAAGTCTGATCCATATGAATCTATCAGCGCATACTCACGTATGGAATCTGAAGGTCTTAGCCCCAATTGCTTCACATTTTCCAGCACTATAGCAGCTGTGGCCAATTTGGCAATTTTGAGTTGTGGAGAGCAGATTCATGGAAGAATCATAAAGAGAGGCCTCGGAGGGAGCTTGGAGTTGGACAATGCCTTAATAGACATGTACGCAAAGTCTGGAAATATTGCAGGTGCACGTAGAATTTTTGATAAAATGCCCACAAAAAATCTGGTTTCGTGGACCTCAATGATGATTGGTTATGGAAGCCATGGATATGGAAATGAAGCTGTTGACTTTTTTGAAGAGATGATTAAATTTAAAGTCAGGCCAGATAGGATAGCATTTGTGGCAGTTTTAAATGCATGTAGTCATGCTGGGCTTGTAGATAAAGGTTTAAGGTATTTTATCTCGATGGTTGGTGATAACAACATAGCTCCAGATACGGAGATTTTTGGGTGTTTGGTAGACTTGCTAGGACGTGCTGGAAGAGTTGAGGAGGCTTTTAAGTTGATAGAGAGTATGCCATTTGATCCTGATGAATCTGTTTGGGGAACGTTCCTAGGAGCATGTAAAGCTCACAATCATCCAAATTTGGGCAAGCTGGCCATAAGAAAGGTGTTGGCATTGAAGCCGAAGCTTGCAGCAACTTATGTAGTTTTGTCAAATATCTATGCTGCTGATGGTAAATGGGGCGACTCTGCAAAAATGAGGAAGTTGATGAGAAGAATGGCTACCAAGAAAGAGGCAGGGAGAAGTTCAGTAGAGATAAAGAATCAGAATTATAGTTTTGTTGCTGGAGATAAAATGGGTTCACATATGGATTGTGTTGGTGAAGTTGTAAAAATCCTGGTCAAACATATGAGAGACACACGATATATTCCTGATTTGGACTTCTTTATACATGACTTAGAAGATGGAACGTGAAAATCTACAACAATGAGGTACAAAGGGCTTGGTTTATATGTTGGCATAGTTCATTTATTCGTTTGGTGCAGTTGAATTCAAGTAGATGCAAAAGAATATAGATTCATTTTCTTCAGAAGTCACGTTGCATTCTACAGAAGAGAGGATCTCTTAAAGAAAGTTGAGGAAGGATAACCCCAATCAGTTTTGGTCAATAGTTAATACTGTGAGAAAAGAAACTATTCGGTTGTGTAACCAAGTAAAATCTTTCTTTGCCATGACACAGTACATTTGAAGTTCATGGAAAGCAATCTCTTTAATCATACTGAACTTGGCATCTGGGGAATTTTCTGACTTCTTAAATGCTATGGAAGATCCAGCGAGGGGACATTGTTATTATGGGAAGATTGAAGAACTCCATAATCTTCTTGAAATTCACTTGTGTTCGTTAATCATTACCATGTCTGGAAGGAAGAACAGCTTGGTGCTGAACATGGACCAGTTCATATTATACTTGGACTTCAGTGGATCTTATGACTTATAAATTGTTTTGGAAGATCCAACATGGGTGCATTGTTATTATTTGAGGAATAATATGATCATTTAGAGATTTGTGTCTTGTCTTTACTATTGTGGGAGGAAAACTGCTCAAATGGTATTGCTAAATCTCAGATCTGTACACTAAAACAACAATTTTTTAACAGGTGAAATGCATTCTACTTGTACATCAAAGTGGTTTTGGATTGTTTCGGTAATTGTCTTGTCTGGAGGCTATTGTGGAGTTGATACTATTTCTGAACCAGTCAGTTGCAATAGCTCATTGTCTTGGGGAAAGTGGAACATCATTCACGACATGCACCAGTCAACATAGTTATGAAACATCATTGATCAACACCCAGATTGGTGCACAGGTGACATTCACATAAAATCACAGGTTGTGGTGAACCAACAAAACAAAACAGATGATACTGTGGCAGTGTTAAAGTTTGTAAGTTTTGCCCCTAACATAGAGTTTGCTAGTTAGCAGGCAGAGCTGTAAAATTTGAACTTCATTTTCCCAGTTGATATAGAAAGGGAGTTAAATATAAAAATTACAGGCTGAGGTCTTGGAAACCTTCTTTGCTGCTTTGTATCACATTATCTTATCAAGAGAACAAATCGCGATTTTGAGAAATAAGGATATTATGTTACATGGCAGTTTTACAAGAGTATTGCTGGTATATTTGGCCGTATAATTCCACCGGTAGCCCCAACCCATTTGCTTCCACCATATACGCATAAAACCTGTTCGTTAACTACTACTGATTCGTCAACATACTGTAAAATTAACATAGAAATGTCACCCTTATTCTGTATGATGGAAAATGAACAGTCCATTGTTATTTATCCAATTCAGTTCAAGGAAATCAGACCTATAATTCCTTTTGTCCGTCGATTGTTGAGGTACCTGGAAAGCAAACAATGAAACAGGTCAATTCCTCTTCTATTATGACAGCCTATATTCACCTGTTCAGCTTCAAAATCTTGAAGAATGGGGTAAATGCTTTGACTATTATATAAAGAAGCTGCTTATAGAGACATCAGAGAAGCTTATTAGATACTTGAGACTTATTCCAATCATGGCGTGGTGATATACTCATATTACTATATCACACTGCAGTTGTCACTACAACATAGCAAGAATATGCAAATACTTGGATCCTGGTAGAGTGAGTGAACCAAAATTTCAAATATGACTATGAGCTCCTTTTATATTGCAGTTCATCAACAACAACAACATACCCAGTAGAATCCCACAAATGGAGTCTGGGGAGGGTAAAATGTACGCAGACTTTACCACTACCTCATAGAGATAGAGAGGTTGTTTCCGGAAAATCTAATTAATTAAGATTATCATATGGCACACCTGAAATATGTGAATAGATCTGGTAAGAAAATGAGAACTCAAGGAGTGAAAAACTGAAAGAGCTTTAGTGCAAAAAACAGTGTGTTAGCATAAGAGCCATTGCCTACATATCCATATCCAAGGTCAGTGTTAAGAAAACGAAGACTAAATTACCAATGCAGGTTTGGCCATATTGGAGATGACAGCCTTGTCAGAGCCAATGCACAATTCATATATGAACCATGGCCACTGCCCAGTTAATGTTGCAAGGAAGATTGAGTGGAACAATCTTCATAATAGTTCAATAAGGACCAACAACAGGGTTCGAGCTACCAAAATTCCATGCAGGAACAAGAGCCTTCCTTAAAATGATGAAACCGATGTCGATCCCTCACCACAATTTCACGATTAAAAGCTTTTGATATTAGTTTTGCTGCTGCATGACAATCACTACATATTCGCAAGTTCTTGATTATTCTTATAGGAGTAGGAGGGGCGATAGAAATGAGCCCATAAGCAATTGCAAGCTTTTCACTATGTCTAAACAGGGTACTTTCTTTTTCCTCCTCATCAATATCAAGTAACACCTCATCTGTGCCTGGAGCATAGCCCATTACTTTCAAGCGTTTTTCCATTTCAGCCAACATTTTTTCGATTTCATTTATCTTGGGATGAGACTTGTCTCCTGCCAAGAATTCATGAACTTCACCATTTGCTTCAATCATGCTGCAGCCAGGTACTTTAACGACACCCTGCTGCGTCATTGCTACTCTAATATCCAGTACACAATCCCAATTTCCCTTTGAAGCATATATGTTGGACAGTAACACATGAAATCCATCATGATCTGGCTGAAGTTCAAGGAGCTTCCTTCCTACTCTCTCCCCTATTTCACTATTACCATGTTTCCTGCAAGCTCCAAGAAGAGCACCCCAAGTGGCAACATCAGGAGCTATAGGCATACTGTCAATAAGTGTCTCAGCTTCATTGAGCAACCCTGCACGAGCAAGTAGATCAACCATGCATCCGTAGTGCTTGATATTTGGCTCAATGTTGTAATATCTGGTCATAGCATCAAAGTAGGAGCGGCCCTCATCTACGAGGCCCATATGTCGACAGGCCCCAAGAACCGCCACAAAAGTTACCTCATTAGGGGTTGCACCACATTCCTTCATCTCCTGAAACATGTCTAGTGATCTTTCCACCTGTCCATTCATGGCCAACCCAAGAATTAAAGCATTCCAAGATGACGCCCCTTTTTCCTCCATTCCATTGAAGACTTCCGATGCATTCTCCACACAACCACATTTCATGTACATGTCAACAAGAGTTGTACCAAGAATGCTATTCACTTTGAGCCCATTCTTTCGTATGTAAGCGTGAATCCATTTTCCTTGATCAAGGGCAGACAAATGGGTGCAAGCCGAAAGAACACTAACCAAAGTTGTTTCATCAGGCTTATTGTCCTCATGCAGCATCTCCTGAAACAGTGCTAATGTCTCTGAGAAATGATCATGTTGTGCATAACCGGAAATCATTGTAGTCCATGACACAACATCCTTCTCAGGCATGGAATCGAATAATTCTCTAGCCTTCTCTAGAGAGCCACATTTCAAGTAGCCAGAGATCATTGAGTTCCAAGATATCTGGTCCAGATGACTACTCGTATCAAACAATCTTTCTGCAGCCATTACATCTCCACAGGTAGAGTACATATGGATTAAAGCATTTTGAAGGTTAACATAAGATTCAAAACCAACTCTTATTACCAATCCATGTACTGATTCACCAGTCTGAACAGCCAACAAGTGTGCACATGCAGATAGCACACTTACTGCAACCACCTCATCTATGGAAATGCCATGAGCACACATTTGCACAAATAAATCCAAAGCTTGTGTATACATCCCATGTTGCTCATAGCAAGAAATTAAAGCAGTCCAAGAAACCACATCTTTCTCCGTCATCTCTTCGAATAATTGACAAGCCTCACTCATCCTACCAGTCCTACCCAACAATACAATCATTGAATTGGATGCAATAATATTCTTCATAGGCATCTTATAAAAAACTACTTTCGCCTCATCAACATTTCCAACCTGAACATAACCTGCCAATATTGAATTCCACGAAACCGAGTCCAAAACAGGACTTTCATCAAACATCTTTCTTGCATCAACCATGTTTCCACAAACAGAATACATGTTAATCAAAGTGTTCTTGACATAAATATCCAATTCGAATCCCATTTTGATAACATGATTATGAAACTCTTTTCCTTCTGCTTCGTACAATCTAACTGTGCTAGCTTGAACCAGAAGGGGAATCGTATAATTATCAATACATACATTATTTATCAACATTAATTTATACAAAAAGATCGTATTTTGAGGCTGGTTTCGCTGTAAATAAGCTCTCATCATGGTATTAAAAATAAACCCATTTGGATTTTCAATGTAATGGAAGATTTTATGAGAGTAATTAACGTGAATGAAGAGGGAGTCAGTGGAAAACTTGAGAATCCTGCTTGCAGCATATGTATCCCTGATGAATCCAGTGAAGATCATTTGTGAAAGAACTTGCCCAAAATGCTTGGAATTTGAGCATTTTTGCAGAAGAACCTCCAAGATTGAGAGGTTTATGGTTGTTTTCGAGGTGGGTCTTTGAACAAGACTTAACTTGAAAGGTAAAAAGGTACATACCTTTGTCAAATTCATATAGTTATGTCCTTGTCTGCAAAAGCAAATGAAGTAATGAAAATCTGAGGAGGGGGAGGTGACCGGAGATGTCGCTGGAGCATTGAATTCCGATGATCGGAGATTTCTGTTTTGGGTTTTTCCAGTTTGGTTTCGCGCCTTTCTTTTTTCTTTTCTTTTCTTTTCTTTTTTGTTATTACGGAAAAGGTCAAAATTGCCCATGGACTATGCAAAATAGACCACTTATATCCTCTGTTAGATTTTTGGACCAAAAATATTTCTGTCGTTATCTTAAGAGACCACAAATACTCCTCAAGGGTTAACAACACACATGTGGCAAGCCATGTGGCACTAATTCCGC
>JBCEWC010011209.1:0-16917 GCA_038996855.1 Solanum aculeatissimum | reverse complement strand
TATGATGGCTTGATCGAGGACTTTCGGGTTCTCCTTCGCCATGTCACATCTAGGCCCCCTATCCGGGTCGTGACAGCAATATAACCTTCTGAACATGCCCTATTACAAATAAAAGGTTTTAAAAAATATAACCATCGTTCCATAGGATACATCTTACCGATAATGAATTGGTCCAACAATCTTAGCTTCAGTAGCTAAATAAATAGGTAAGTACACCATGATTTCAAAAAATAAAGGAGAAAAAATCTTTTCTGACTTGCAAAGTGTTATGGGTATTTCGCTTTAATATGTTCCAAGTTATCAATTTTCAACTCATTTGATCCAAGCACACTAAAAAATATAAACAATTCAATAAATGGTTCACACAGTTCTTTGGATAACATACAACGAAGTGCAAGAGGTAGATGTTGCAAAAGAACATGACAATCATGAATCTTCAATCCAGATATCCTATTATCTTTCAGGTTCACACACTGAGAAATATTAGAGGAAAATTTATCAGGAACCTTCAAATTTTGTAAGAAAAGGCACAATTTGTGCTTATCTTCGGGAGACATGTGTAGCATGTTGTTGGAACTTCAATTTTCTCCCATTTTTGGATTGGGATTCTGACCTAATGTTCATTTCTTGCAAATCTAATCGAGTTTTAATTATATTCTTGGTCTTTCCTTTGACATTCATGATTGTCCCCATAATATAATCACATATATTTTTCTCAATATGCATAACATCCAAATTATGTTGAAACAAGAGACACTTTCAATATGGAAGTTCAAAAAAGATACTTCTTTTGTTTCAATTATCCTTTCGATTTTCATGTGATATCTTCTTCCTTTTCTTTAGATCCTTTGATAATTGTAGTCCTTGAAGATCTTGCACTTGATTAAGTATCTCAATATTGGACTGCACTTTTGGTGGAAGGGCTTTTCTCGGTTGTACCATTAAATAACTCTCTCTCATTTCTCCATTTGTGATTCTGTGGAAGATAATATTGATGACCCATAAAACACTGCTTCTTACAATTGGTCAATCTAATTGAGGAAGTATCTTTATTGCAAGATGGGCATGCAAGTTTTTCCTTTGTACTCCATCTACATAAATTTTCATATGTTGGAAAGTCATTGATAAACCATAATAAAGAAGAATGCAACTTAAAATTCTATCTGGTTGATGCATCATAGGTCTCAATACCAACTTCCCACAACTCCTTCAATTCCTATATTAAAGGCTAAAGATATGTATTAATTGCATCTCTTGGACTATTTGGATCCAAAATAAGCATTGACAAAATAAAATTTTATTATTTCATACACAACCAAGGAGGTAAATTCTAAGGAATAAGAACACATGTAAATTGCTATGTGAGGTTTCTGAATTGCAAAATGGTTGAAATCCATCACTAGCAAGTCCAACTTGAATATTACGAGGATCGACCGCAAATGAAGGATGAAGTTCATCGAATGACTTCCATGCCATTGAATCTGCTGAATGCCTCATTATTTCATCATCAACTCTTTTATCCTTATGCCATGTCATTAGAGTAGATTCTTTGTAGACATAAACAACCTTTGAAGCCTAGGTTTTAAGGGAAAATAGCATAGACTCTTTGATGCGATCTTTTTCCTTTTTTATTCCTCATTTTCCCGCTATGTGTATTTATTTTCCATTCGGACGCACCATAAACTTTGCAAGAATCGAGTAAGTTATCCTTTTTCCAGTATAACATGCAATCATCAGTACAAGCATTAAGATACTTGTATGAACATCCGAGTTCTTGAATTATCTTCTTTGCCTCGTAATATGAGTTTGGCAAATTAGCATCATCAGGTAACAACTCCTACTTCAACATCTTCAATAACATTGTAAATGGTGCATTATTCCAATGATCCATATTGTTGATATGAAGCAATTTGATGAAAGAGGAAAGTTTTGAAGCTTTTGAAGTTTCGTATAGTGGTAACTCAAAATCCTTCAATAGGCTATAAAAAAAATTTGCTTCAACATTTGGTTCCTCCTCAAGTAAATCATCACAATCAGTATGTGTAGTACCTCCATCAAAATTAGGATATAAATCTCTCAACAGTTTTTCTATGTCATCCTCGCTTTCACATTCTTGTATTGTATCACCATCATTATCTTCATCCTCTAATTCTGATTCTGACAATCGCTCACCCAAATGTTCTCAATGGTGATATCAAAAAGTATAATTGTGAATGATTTCATATACTACCAAATGTGTCTCAACTATTTTACAAGTGCCTAAATTGGTGTTGTAACATTTGACATATGGACATCGTATTTCATATTCCTCTCCAATTTTTTGAAAAGTATAATTCAAAACAAATTTCACGCTAACTAAGTAAGCGTCATCGAGACAATTATCAATAAGTTGCATCGACTGCTTACTAGGTGCAACAACTTTTAACAAAGCATATAGTTTATAAAGAAAAAGAATAACTAAAAGTACTGAAATGCAAAACAACTTGTTACAGATGCACACAATAGAGTTGAATTCTAGAGTTAGATGGCACTAAGAATTATAAATCACTAAAAATTAACTTATAGTTAAGATTATAGTTCTAAATACATGGTACCTTTTAGTGTACCAAAGATTGGAGCAAGTATTTACACACAAAAAAGTATATATTACGACATAAGATCATCTAAATAGTTGTTTCTTACTAAACAAATACTTGTTTATATACTAAATAGTTGGCTTACTTGATGTCACAACCCAACCTTAGGGCATAGACATGACACGGCTAATGAGAAACTCGAATGCAATCCAAACAAATCTCTTAGTATATTGTTTGCACATCCTTGGTTGAGGAATGTGAAAATAAATATTCAGCACATAATTCTAAGGGAATAGAAGCTTATGACTCACGCTATAGGGATGAACAGGGGAATAGAATTTGCATGAAACACATAGCAAGCTAGTATTAAGAAGAGGATAAGTAGGACTCAAGCTATCGAGAAATAGGGACTTAGGACTTTATCACTTTCCATCATTATCGATAGCATCAAATAACATCACATAAGGGATAGGGTCTAAGGGATAAGTCTCAATAAAATCTCAACATCTCAACATAGGTACATAGCATAAGTACCTACTAATACCGCTAAGACATAAGTAGGATGGGGGCGAAGACAAGTCCCGGGCTCACCCTCAAACTAGAAAGTAAAGTGGAATTAAGTCTCAACATATGCAAGATAGAAACCGGATATTGTCACCGAACTAGAGGACTTATCACAAGCAAAATCTTTTATGATCCAAATGTTAGCCACGTGAAGGATATCAAAGAGCGTCGGTCCCTACATGGTTAAATTATGTAGGCAAAAGTATGCATTAGTACTTTGAATGTACTAGACTATGGGCATGCAATGCACAAAACATAAGTCATAAAACTAGTGAACAACATGATCATTTAGAAACACAACTTGAACCATATAACATAAGATAGTGTATGTAGGGGTGTAAGGAATGTATAAGAGATCTCTGTCATGAAAAAAACATTTGATCTTAGCATAATATGGGATATAGGTTATCCTGCATAAGTAAAATAGCCATATATTTTGGAAAAATATTGTTTGTACATCAGAGGAAGAACCATCTAGTATAAATGAAACTCTAGTAATCATAATGAAGGTCATCATAAATACTTGGAAAGAAGGTTGTACACCTTTAAGAGAACTACCATTCCCACTAACAAGGGACCATGACATATGTGTAGGAAACCATGTAAGCTTTGGGGATAATGGGTCATGCGGACTTTAAGATACTCTTCGACATAACATAAAGGAACCAAATTAATCATCATAAAAGGATAACTTTGGGACCATAAGGAGAACTTGAACATGTGTGAGAACAAACTGACATAAACCATGTGAGCTAAACCATGGAGTCCTGATGTTTTTCCTACATTGGAAGGAGGGGGAAATCATTTGTCTAGGTGACCTCCTAAATGCCCAAGTTGATCTACTAAAGAGAGCTATTAAGCAACCTTTACTAACGGGTGGTCAAGAAGCTAACCTCTACTAGTGGTGACCCCTTTTTCCTTTGGTTGTACGTAGTTATAGGACAATAGGATTTCTCATGCTTTAGCTAATGGAGAGCCTCTGCTTCTATCACAAAATCCACTCGATGCTCTGTATGACTCTCACGGAATGACCATAGACATGAATCATAGTATCATCTAGTATGGAGAGATATTCTACTAACCCATCCCATAAACATTTAGAAACAATAGAGAGGTATTCTACTCATCCATCCCATAAATATTTAGAACATAGATCATCATCATAAGGTTAGATCCTAGACTGTATATACCTCTACTATAAGCCCATCATCATCTCATAATCTTTACTAGGTGAAGGACTCATACCTCAATCATTCATTCATTCTAAACTTCACAAAACTAGTCCCATTGGACACATAAACATGAGTATAATTATGATATACATAACTTGTCTACCATAACATCATAAAGAGGGCTTTACAATAATACATAACTTTCATAGGATTTCATCAGATTTCATAACATGCTTTACATACCTCATCCTTCATTAAATTCATGAACTTACATAACCTTTCCATCATACATAATAAACTTCATCATTACACCCTCATCACTAGAAATCATTCATCATTAGCAAATTTAATGTGATAATTAGGTGGATTTCATGCATGGAGACTTTAAATCATGTAACTCAAGAGGACAATGCATCAATTTAATGAAACCATCAATTTAAATCATTCTTAGATGATCCACCACGATCATACATATCATCTTTTAACATGAGACGTAGAATCATGCAATTTATCTCATTAAATCATCAATTTAATCATAACTTCATAAAGGTTATAATGTAAAATCCTTTAAATCAATTCATGCAATTTGATGTAATTAGATGAAGTTCAAACTTAATATGGTAATTAGGAAGAGCCCATAAGAAATCATCATTTAATTTGAAGGAATTGGAAAAATCAGATTTTGGGGCTTCATGAGGTGAAATGATCCATGGATGAAAACCCACATACCTTTTAGTCATTAAAACTTGGAGGAAAAGACTTGCAGAACTTGATAATCCTTTTTTGGAGTTTCATCTTCAATGGAGATGACTTGATTTTCAAGAAATTTGAGAGAATTTGACAGGGGATTTTTAGAGAGAAGTCGGAGAGGATTTCGGTTGTTTAGAGAGACAATTAGGGCCTACAATAAGATATTTTGGGAGTTTTACGTAGATAATGGTATTGGAATAGGTCCCAACTATGTTTCTGGCCTAAAAACAAAACTCAAAATTTTGAACTAAGGTAGGGCACAGGCGCAATGCGCCTTTGTCGCGGACCCTATTGGTTTGCGTAATTTCATCAAAAAATTATTTCCTGACACGGGAAACCTATACATTGTAGGAGACCATTTTCCTACACAATATTTCCTCCTAAACAAGAATATAAAGTCAGATTTGTGAAATAATACATGAATTTTAAGATATTCAAGAAATAAATCATAGGATCTTTTCAAGCTACGTTGAGAGGTGTTACAATATCCCCCCTTGAGAACATTAGTCCTCAAATGTGAATAGAACTATCATGAATAGAATGGATCAACATCTATCAACTTCTTACGAATACAATAATGCAAATCAAACATTGTTTTCATGCAACTTTCAAAGCCTCTAACATGGACATCATTTTAAAAGCATGAATAACACATTTTCATAATTGCACATGAAACTTCAATCAACTTACTCCATCAGCACTCATGCATAATAAGTAACATGTCAAAACTAAAATAAATTATGCATGAGAATGATCACGAGCCACCATGGTTACAAATATACGAAACACAATCACTTACCAAAACATCAACCATAGCACCACAACTTACGAAACTATTTAGTACCAACCATCACCATATTCAAGGAAACACATACTTATCGGGCATAGCAATATGAGCTCTCTCTTCCCTTCCTAGTGGCCACCGGGCAATCCCTTCTCTTGTGCCCTAACTCACCACACTTAAACCAATCTTCTTGTCTCGTCAAGTACTCTCCAAGGTGCATCTTACCACACTTTTCACAAGTAGGGTATGAGTTTCTTTCCTTCTTGTTCCTAGCCTTCGGAGTCTTGGTAAATGACGATCCACCCTCATCAAAATGAGCTCTCTTAGATTATCTTTCTTTCTTCCTTATCTTCTTATCTTTGATTTTCTCCACATAAGTCATGAGTCTTAAAATATCCATCTTATTTACTAGCATAGCGTCTGGCACTCTTGGACAAGCAAGTCAGATATTCCCGATATAAATTTGCTCATCCTTACTCGAGGGTCAGCAACCAATGACGGGGCATACTTGGAGAGTTGGGTGAACTTGAGAAAATACTCCCTCACACTCATATTTCCTTGCTTAAGATTGATAAATTCTTTCATCTTAGCTTCCCTTAACTCGAAGGGAAAGAAACGATCTAGAAATACATCCTTGAACTCTCCCCAAGACATGGGACCCAAATCTTTATTCCTCTCGCTCTTCCATTGAGTGTGTTATATTTGAGCAACTCCTTTCAATTTTAAGGTTGCCAACTCTACCTTTTTCTCCAAAATCACACCTAATTAAAGAATTTAGAATCAATCAAATATTCCCAAGTAGGATTTGAACCTATGACCAATCGGTTAACATAACGTCCAACACCTTATGAACCTCATCTACAAACTCTTGAGCATCCTCCTCCACCTTTGAACCATGAAATTCGAGAGGATTCATCCTAGAAAAATCCTTTACCCTTGAAGTCGGGGTGAAAGCATTTGGAACATTAGCACCCTTGGTTGACTTGATTGTCCAAAACTTGTGCCATCATTGTGAAAGCGGCCTTGAACTCCACATGAGAAACGTTCTCCTCTTGTTGCTCAGGAGGGGTTTGATCTTTGACCTCACCCCTTAGCAATGGAGCTCTTCTTGGTGGCATTATCTAAAAATGACAAAGAGGGTGTCGTTAGTAGGAGGAATAATCTTAGATACTTCTAATGGAATGACATGAATCATAATAAAGTGAAACACTTCCTAAAATGTCTCATAGCCTCCTATTCATAATTGTGGTGCACTTCACAACCATGAACAAGACTCTACTCGATGCGGTGTGTTGAATGTCCGAGGACCATTTATAAACCTAGTGCTCTGATACCAAGTTTATCATGACTCAAGCCTAGGGCCTAGATAGGACACGACTAATGGGAAACCCAAAGGCAATCCAAACAAACCTCTTAGCATATTATTTTCACATCCTTGGTTGAGGAATATGAAAACAAATATTCAGCAAATAATGCTAAAGGAATAGGAGCTTATGACTCACGCTATAGGGATGAATAGGGGAATAGAATTTGCATGAAACACATAGCAAGCTAGTATTAAGGGGAGGATAAGTAGGACTCAAGCTATCGGAAAATAGGGACTTAGGACTTTATTACTTTCCATCATTATCGATAGCATCAAATAACATCACATAAGGGATAGGGTCTAAGGGATAAGACTCCATAAAAGCTCAACATCTCAATATAGGCACATAGCATAAGTATCTAACAATATATCTAAGACATGAGTAGGATAGGGGCCAAGACGAGTCCCGGGCTCACCCTCAAACTAGAAAGTAAAGTGGAATAAAGTCTCAACATATGAAAGATAGAAACCGGATATTATCGCCGAACTAGAGGACTTATCACAAGAAATATCTTCTATGATCCAAATGTTAGCCACATGAAGGATATCGAGGAGCGTCGTTCCCTACATGGTTAAATTATGTAGGCAAAAGTACGCATTAGTACTTTGAATGTACTAGTATATGGGCATGCAATGCACAAAACATAAGTCATAAAACTAGTGAACAACATGATCATTTAGAAACATAACTTGAACCATATAACATAAGATAGTGTATGTAGGAGTGTAAGGGATGTATAAGAGATCTATCTCATGAAAAAGAACATTTGATCTTAGCATAATGTGGGATATAGGTTATCGTGCATAAGTAAAATAGCCATATCGTTTGAGAAAATATTACTTTTACATCAGAGGAAGAACCATCTAGTATAAATGAAACTCTAGTAATCATAATGAAGATCATCATACATACTTTGAAAGAAGGTCATACACCTTTATGAGAACTACCATTCCCACTAACAAGGGACCATGGCATATGTGTAGGAAACCATGTAAGCTTTGGAGACAATGGGTCATGCGGACTTTAAGACACCCTTCGACACGACATAAAGGAACCAAATTAATCATCATAAAAGGATAACTTTGGGATCATAAGGATAACATGAACATGTGTGAGAACAATGTGAGCTAAACCATGGAGTCCTGATGTTTTTCCTACATTGGAAAGAGGGAGAAATTATTTGCCAAGGTGACCTCCTAAATGCCTAAGTGGATCTACTAAAGAGAGTTATTAAGCAACCTCTACTAACGGATGGTCTAGAAATCAACCTCTACAAGCAGTGACCCCTATTTCGTATTGTGGCACATAGTTATAGAATAATGGGATTCTACTAACAGTCTTATGCCCTGACAAATGGGGAGCCTCCGCATTTATCCCAAACTGCACTCGATTCTAAGTGTGACTCACACGGAATGACCATAGACATGAATCATAGTATCATCTAGTATGGAAAGGTATTCTACTAACCCATCCCATAAACATTTAGAAACAATGGAGAAGTATTCTACTAACCCATCCCATAAACATTTAGATTATTGATCATCATCATAAGGTTAGCTCCTAGACTTTGTCTATGCCTCTACTATCGACCCATCATCAACCATAATCTTTACTAGGTGGAGGTCTCATACCTCAATCATTCATTCATCCTAAACTTCACAAAACTAGTCCTGTTGGACACATGAACATGAGGATAATCATGACATACATAACTTGTCTATCATAACATCATAGAGAGGACTTTACAATAATACATAGCTTTTATAGGATTTTATCAAATTTCACAACATGCTTGATATACCTCATCCTTCATTACAATCATGAACTTACATACATATAGTGAAACCTTTCCATCATACATAAAAAACTTCATCATTACACCCTCATCATTAGAAATCATTCATCATTGACAAAGTCAATGTGATAATTGGGTGGATTTCATGTATGTAGACTTTAAATCATATAACTAAAGAGCACTATGCATCAATTTAATAAAAATTATCAATTTAAATCATTCTTAGATAATCCACTACAATCATACATTTCAGTTTTCAACATGAGACATTGAATTATGCAATTTATCTCATAAACATTATCAATTTAATCATAACTCATATTATCATAACTTCATAATCATGAAATAGGTTATAACTGAAAATCCTTGAATTCATGCAATTAGATGAAAAATCTAATATAATTCATGCTTAATAGGGTAATTAGGAAGAGCCCATAAGAAATCATCATTTAATTTGAAGGAATTGGTAAGAATTGGTTTTGGGGCTCCACGGGATGAAAGAACTCATGGATGAAGACTCACACACCTTTTAGTCCTTAAAACTTGGAGGAGAAGACTCGAAGAACTTGAGAATCCTTTTTGGGGGCTTAGTCTTCAATGGAGATGACTTGATCATCAAGAAATTTGAGAGAATTTGATGGGAGATTTCTATGGAGAAATTGGAGAGGATTGGGGTGTTTAGAGAGAGAATTAGGTCCTAAAAATAAAATATTTTTGGGGATTTATGTATATAAAGGTATTGGGATATGTTCTAACTAAGTTCCTGGCTTAAAAATAAAACTTGAAAATTTTTTATCTGAGGTGGGGCAGGGGTGTGACACGCCTTTGTCGTTGACCCTACTAGTTTCCACAATTTCATCGAAAAATTATTTTTTGACACGGGCAACCTATACATCATAGGTGATCATTTTCCTGTACAATGTTTCCTCATGAACAAGAATATGAAGCCGGACGTACGAATTTTAAGATATTCAAGAAATACATCATAGGGTCTTTTTGAGCTACGTTGAGGGGTGTTACACCTGAATCTTCAAACTAATATACAAAGAAAGAACTAAGAAAATCACTAAATCACTGAGATACAAAATATGACTCTGATGTGGTTAAATTTATTGCTCTAGCTTAGTAGTTTTCTTGCAGACAATAAAAATCATTGCCAACAGTTAGCTACAACAGACGACCAGATTGAAATATCTCATGCAGGGTACACTTTTGATGAAATCATAGCTATGCCTAATTTATTAACTAAGCAATTCTATCTTCAACTTACAGAGAAGTTTCCAAAACTTTCGTGGAGGAAACTGACTTGTAATAATTTGAGCCTTCCTAGATGTATCTTCATGCTACAAATGGCTGCACACCATAGATTCCAGACCCAAGAGAAGCTTTCCAAATAGTGTGTCATAACTAATCAGACTTGATCTATGTGTGAATTAGCTGATGAGAGCATATCGCACTTGTTTTTTACCTGTGATGTGTCAAACATTATCTGGCAGAAGCTACTATACTTGCTAAACATTTCTAAAAGGCCTATGTGCGGTAGGATGAACTGAAATGGGCAGAACAAATGGCAAAGAGATAAATCTCCTAAAGTAGAGATATACAAAATGATTGTAATGACCTTGAAGGTCATTGTTGGCATTTTCGATCTAATTACCATTTTTTCCTTCCCAAAAGTTGTCTTGGATCAGTTTTGGTTGAGTCTAAAAGTCGAATTTTGAAAAATCTTGTAAAAAGTTGGAGTTTTGCAAAAGGAAGAATTTTTAAAGGCTTAAAATTTAAATTTTGAGTTTTGAGGTCATCTTGAGTTTTGAGTAACGAAATTCAATTCCGTCGATTTCATCAGTTCTGGAATGTCGAATCTGGTTTAAGAGAACTTGTAAAACAGAATTCGGAGTTAAAACGAGGATTTTGGACCTAAAGTTGCATTTCTAGTTCATTTTGGATCATAGGTTTGACCTTGGTGAACATTTGGAGTTCCGAGGCTCGTATCAAAATTTCGTCAGTTCTAGTGGTTCTGGGTGGTGAAACTAACACTAGAAATGTCTTTGTTGCAATTTCTAGAGTTTTTATGAATATTTTGAGTTTTTGAGTCCGAAACTAGTTTAAATGGTCTTTCTCATGTTTGGGGCCACGGAGGCTCCGAATTAAAAATTTAATGATTCTATTGAGTCTGGATCGTCATTTCTGATAGGGTTCCATGTCTGATTACTGTTCATGGGGTTCCAAATGAATTCTCGATGGTCTGGTTCTTATAATTGAAGTTGTGTAATTGTTGGTTTTTGACTGTTTCTGGTGCAGGCTATTTTGTTTCTCCGCGTTCACTGATAAGGATCCACATTTGGAGTTTCGAGGCTCGTATCAAAATTCCTTCAGTTATAGTGGTTCTGGGTGGTGAAACTAACACTAGAAATGTCTTTGTTGCAATTTTTAGAGCTTTCATTAATATTTTGAGTTTTTTAGTACGAAACTAGTTTAAATGGTCTTTCTCGTGTTTGGGGCCATGAAGGCTCCGAATTAAAATTCTAATGATTTCATTGAGTCTGGATCATCATAAATGTTTGGTTTGTGTTCATAGGGTTCTGAATGAATTCTCGATGGTCTGGTTCTTATAATTGAAGTTGTGTAATTGTTGGTTTTTGACTATTTCTGGTGCAGGCTATTTTGTTCTCTGTGTTCACGGATATGTATCCACATTTGCAGAGTGTATGCATTTTGATCTCCACGTTTGCGGAGGAGAGGGCGTGTTCACAGAGTGCACGCGTGTGTCTAACCCTCCGCCTTCGCGGAGCGCTGTCCCTCTTTGCCTCCGCATTTACAGACAATTATCCCCGTTCGTGGAGAGGAGATCATCCCTGAACAGTGTTCTCTTTTAAAATACGTGATTTAATCTCATTCCACCATTTTTAACACTCCAAGCTTAATGTTGAAGAGGGATTTCGAGATTTTTCAAGGCAAAGTAATTGGGTAGCTATTTCCTAACCTATTTCTTTGATTTTTATTGATAAGTTTATGTTTTTAACTTCTAATTTAGGGATTTTGATGGTGTAAATTGGGGATTTCTCGGACTTTTATTTTCAAACTTTAATCGTTGATTTCTCCCTCATCTTAACTCAATTTTTGAAATCGTCTTCACTGTTGAATTCCTTATTACATGGGAAATATTTTCATTCATTAATTTTCAGATTCTGGCTATGTCTTCCGGCATGAGATTTTTGACCATTTTATCTTTTTTTCTCCAAATTAGTTGATTTTAGTGTCATTAGATTTGTTATGTGATATCATATTTGCATAAATTTTGGTGACTTGGAGTATCGTAAAAGCGAAAAAGCGGCAATTTCGACTTGATAGAGACTTTATTTTAGGCAAGTAGACTTCTAACCTTTTGTTAAGTATGATTAAACCTTGTATGCTCTTGTGTGTATGAAATTGAGTATTTAGGGGTAGAATGGTATCATTGTAGGCTAGATCATGATTTCTCATATTGAATACTTGTTCATATGGTGATGTACTGACTTATAAAATAATTGTGAATTCGTAAATGACGTGATCTTATGAATTATTCGATATTGATAGCGATATGGTGTTTATATTGTAACATGATTGATGTTGAATCATTGATGATATTGAGACATTGATGATAATGAGACACTGATGATATTGAGACATTGATTATATTGAGACACTGATGATATTAAAAGATTGATGATATTGAGACACTGATGATATTGAGATATTGAGATCATTGATGATATTGAGACACTGATGATATTGAGATATTGAGATCATTCTGTTGATGATACTATGATATTATTGTTATCATGCACCTTGCATCTATTATTATTTGTGCATTGACATTGTGATGGCTACGACCAAGATGTGACTAAGGTAATATGTGGATTGGTGGCTGAGGTCTCTACCGGTGAACCGAGATAATATGTCGGCGGTCCGAGATTATTTTCAGATGGTTCGAGATCATTTCTGGATAGGTGACATGAGCCGAGGTCATTGTTGGCTATGATCACATATACATGGTTCATGTGTGGCCCTCATGGGTTCCGTCTGAGGCAGTCATCTGATTAACGAATGTGTATTCTAGGATAGATGTGTATCATGATTATTTGACATTGCATTACATTATATATATTTCATGGCATTCACTTCATCTCATTTCATATCTGGTTGATACTGTCATATGTTGTTTATGAGATTGTATACTTATCATATTTCTAATTGTGGATAAGTATTAGATCTACTTATTTACTTGTGTATTGAGATATTATGCCAGGTGATGAGTATATTTATATTACTGTGATTTGTATACTATATTATGCTTGGACTTTTCTGAGTGTTGGGTTGTAGTTCGGCGGATTGTGGTTGGAATTTAAGGAGTTACTTATGTTCTTCATTGCTTTATCTTAGGTTAATTTTATTTTGTTGAGTACCCTGTTGTTTGGCAATCACCCCTTGCTATATTTTTTGTAGGTTGTGAGCCCGGTCCACCTTGCTAGTTCTCGATTATCTTTTGGATCGAGCTTTGGATCTATCGAGAGTTAGATTCTTGTTCCTTCGTCAGGCCTTCGAAGATTCTACTATCATGCTTTGTTCTGTTTGAGGACTAGACATTATGACTTGTATTTCATTTGAGCATCTCATACTTAGAGGGTTGTACATGTGACACCAGTCCTTAGGATGGTTGTATTTGATTTCTTTTGCTATTCTATCTTATTAGACTGCTTATCTTTCATTTTTATCATTATTGTTTAGTGGTTTGGTTTAGGATGACTCGCCTTGGTGGATTAGTTGAGTTCTATCACACTCGAATTTCGGGTCATGACAATGATGTTAGCTATTGTAATGGGAGGAACATAACAACATTCCAACAAAAGAAGCAGCAGCCTAGCTAATTGATTAAGAAGATTATCTAGAAAATACATATTAAATCTAGTAGCTGGGCAAAACTTGTCAAGTGGCTAGAGCAATACAATTTCTGCCCTATCTGAGATAATAGAATTTAATCTTAATGTCTTTGTTTCAGTTTGAATTTGAGCAGGGGATGTATCCTATAGTATGACTTTCTATGCACTTAAAACATCTTACATTGGTAATAAAATAATTTATTTAGTAAAATTATTATATGCAAAAAGTATGTTTATAGATGTAATACATCCTTTTGCGAGTTTCACCTCCTCTTCTTTCATGTGGTAACATAGATAAACTCAACATAAACATTCCAATTATGCAAAGATATTTTACTTTTAAATGCCTTTGAATCAATTTCTATCGAGAAGTGACTAATATTATCTCTCGCACAGAAAAGAACTCCTTCAAGAGATGTTCATGCTTCTACTTCTATGCAGTTGTTTCACTTTAATTTTATAATTTCTCAAAACATGTCCTTTTCCTGCACAATCAGTGAAGGCACAAAGCTTCTATCTGTATTTATCTTCAATGCTTCTACACAGTAGGAAATTTGTAATGAACTTGTCAATCACTTTTGAGTTTATCTGTGAAAATTACTATTTTGCCCATTTATAAGTTACTTTGGACCTATTTTAAACTATATGTGTTGTTGAAACTAAGATATTGTGTTTTAAAAGTGGCCGAAAAATATGAGTTTTGGCATTTTGGAAGCTTAAATTGTTAAAAAAGTGAGTTTTTATATTATTCTGAGTTTTGAGTGTCAAATTAGGCATCCTCGATTTTATCAGCTCCGGAACATCGAACTTGGTTAAGGAGAAGTAACGAAATTGAATTTGAAGTTAAAATAGAGATTTTAGACCCAAAGTTACATTTTTAATTAGTTTCGGAGCATAAGTTTGACTTTGGTCAACATTCAGAGTGTAAAGGCTCGAATAAATATTTTAACAATTTCAGTGGTTCCCGATAGTGAAACTAATGCTAGAAATGATCTTATTGTAATTTTTGGACTCTTTGAGGGTAGTTTTAGTATTTTGAGTTTTGACTAGTTTTAAAGAGTTTTGTCGACAACTGGGTCGAGGAGACCTCAAAATTGAATGTTGATAAATTCGTTGAGCCCGGATCACCATTTCTGGTAGGGTTACATATCTGGTTTGTGTGAATTGATTTTTCAATGGACCTCGGGCTTTTGTTCCGAGTTGGAATTTGAGCTAGCATTGCTGATCTTGGAAAATCTAGTGCAGGTCATTTTTGTTCTCCGCGTTCGCGGAGTACCCTATGCTTCTTCTCTGCATTTGCGGTCCAGCCCTCCACACTTGTAGAGGTCAAGTGGATGAACCCTTCGCATTTTTGAGCCCTAGCCTCGCATTCGTAGAGGTCAGTATTTCTTTGTGCTTCGCATTTGCGGAGTACAATTCGTTCCTGATCAGTTTTATTTCAAGAAAACACCCATTTCCTTCATTTTTATCATTTTCAAGCTTTATTAGGCGATTTTTGAAGAGACTTTTCTGGAAAAATATTTCGGTAAGTGTTTCTAACATCAAATTAATTAATTTTCATTACTTTTCTCTTGATTTTGTCTTGAATTTCATGATTTTGAATTATTAAAATTGGGTTTTCCATGTCTATGTTTTTAAAACTTTAATTATTGATTTCTCCCTCAATTTGAGCTCAATTTTAGTAGAATTTTCATCCACAAATTTCTTTTCTCGTGTAGACTCATAATTTTGAGTCATTTTCTAAATTTGTGAACCTCATAATTTAGCCGAATTTTGATAATTTTGCCCCCTAAACCCAATTTAAGCCAATATGGGTATCAAAATTCATCTCTTGACGTGTATTATTTATTCTTGATAGTGGTTGATTGATTCGAGCTCAATTTTGAGGCTTTAATTTTTCAGAAGCTTGGTTTGAGTGTGGTCTCGGCATCGAGGTAGATTTGGCTAACCTTTATGGGACTTAATTTGAGTTATTGGACATGTTTATGTGATAATTATAAGATGTTGGATTGTTTCATACCTAATTCAATTTGGTATGATGGTATTTTGATGAAATATGATATCGGCTACTTTGGAATTGGAGTAAATTGTGAGTTTGTTGGCGAATTGAGATGTATCATTGATATTTGGGACACTTTTGAATATGGTAATGATAATATGAAACTTGTGATATTATTTGGGAAACTTTGTGGTAATTAATGGTATTTGAGGAACTTCTGGGACTTGTATGTACATTTTGCAAACTTGTAAAGTCCGGTATTTTTGATATATTTGGCTATTGGTGAAAGTGTGGTACTTAGAGACATATTATGACACTTGACACTATTTTCCTGATTCTATGATGGTTATTTATCGGTATTCTTATTATATTGCTATTATATACCTTAATTTGTGGCATTGGCATGCATTCATCTAATATTGCATGTGTACTACCCCTTGACCACGCGAAGGTGGCAAGGATTGAGATATTGTACCACCTTTTATAAAACTCTCTTGACCACGCAGAGGTGGCAAGGGTTAGATATACTACTTTTTTAAAACCCCTTGACCATGCGGAGCTGGCAAGAAAGAGATTGTACCACTTTTTTAAATCCTTTGACTAAGAGGAGGTGGAAATTTGAGATATTGCGACACTTGACAGATTTCAGTACATGGTCTACGAGGCCCCTTAGGTTCTACCTAGTAGTTTTAGCTCGATAGATGTGTATACCGACTGTGCAACTGTCATGATTTCATCCCACGCATTTCATACATACATCCCATTTGCATTGCATCATTGTTTATACTTGATATCTTTAATTGTTCTTATAAATACGTATATATATTACGTACTAACCCATTCAATACATGTAATAGGGACTCTTAATTATTGCACACTTATTCGATTTCTCCTAGTCAATCGGTTGAACCTACCACTACAAGAAAATTGGTCTTTAACGAGGGAAAATTTAGTCGCTAAAAGTTTAAATCCGGTCGTTATTGACTAATAA